>JAIXMH010000048.1:0-146333 GCA_025528865.1 Pilobolus umbonatus
AGAATATACGATAGAAAATAATATGAAAGTAATATGATAGAACAATGGGATAATCATAAGAAAAAATCTAACACCAAGGAATCAGATGAAGGGGAGCCAGAAGGATAGTCAGGATATTACTTGTTGTTCATATGAAGAACTGTCAAATATGGTATCGTTGTAATACTGCATTCTAATTGGTCGGAGGATTGGGTCTAGGTTTTTCACGTTTATTCGCTGGTATTCTAGGCTTGAATTTTCGCTTATTTAATCGCACAGGCACGTGTGGCCACAAGGGCTCTAAATTGAGCTTGACTGTGTCTTGGACACCGACATTACCCCCTCTAAGACTTGTGTTCGACTCTGAACACTTAAAGGCTGAACAGAAGGAACAGGATCAGGCATAACAGAGGGTATAGGTTTAAGCATAGGGGAAAACGTCTTAGGAATATCAGCGATATCAGACATAGGTAACACAGGTGGATCACTATTAGAGGACATAGGAACATTAAGAACAGAGGAAGGACCAGGAGACATAGAGACATTAGACGAAGCAGGAGCAGGAGACATAACATACTTGGAGAGACTGGACTTGAAGACATAGATACATTAGAGAAGCCAGAGAAGGTGATGAATCATAAGAGGTGAGACCATAGGTGTTGAACCATGAGGAGGCATAGGGGCATTGACTGGACTTGGTTCAACAGGATTTATTGGTTTTTCAATATCTTCATTCGTTGTGTCTTCAGTATGGTTATTGATGATTTCAACGGGATCAATAGGGTCTATTTCATCATCGGATATATCTATGACAATTGGGCGGTTCTGGGCTGGACTACTGGTTACCGGTAACTGACTAGTGTCAACTTACTTCACGACTTCTCTCACTTGTCTTGAGCAGAAGTAGGGTCATACCATGGTTCAGCAGGAGTAGTACCATGAGCGGCTAATAGACGGTCTACATGTACCAAGACTTGAGCGGTTCACCAGTTACTGTTTCCAACTTGACTGTACCATAATCAGGGTATACTTGTACAACTATGAATGGACCTTTAAAGCGAGGCTCTAATCCAAAGCGGCCTTCGTGTGTAAGCATGACGAGATCACCAACTTCATATGTCTTCTTCTTTATAGTAGCATCCCATCTTTCTTTGTCTTTTTCTACCATGGCCTTCATACGAACTCAGCAGCGGACGATGTTGTCCAGATTGGATAACTCTCTAGAAGTGATGTCAGCTATTGTACGAGGATCCTTGAAAGTGTCTTTATTGATGTACGGAATAGAAATGTCTCCAGGAAGCCTGGGCTCACGACCATAAGTTAAATAAAACGGCGAATAACCAGTATAGCATGTTCTCGGATACGGCATGCCCAAAGTGCAGCATTGACAAACTCATCCCATCTGTGTATGGCACCATTGGTATACTTGCGTAACATATCCTTCAGGACTCCATTAAACCTTTCAACCTTAGCATTAGTCCTAGGGTGATAAGCAGAAGTAAGTTTGTGATTAGTTTTAACTTTTTTCATATAAGCTTTTAATAAACCATTAGTAAAATTAGCTCCCCTGTCAGTTAATATCTCAGAAGGACATCCAAATCTCATCATTATTTCTTCATATATAAAATCAGCAACTGCTTCAGTTGATGCTACGGGCAAAGCACGAGCAATTGGCCAATTTGTTGAGTAATCTACAGCCACAAGTAACCAACGGTTACCTCTAACGGTTGTCGGCAGTTCTCCAATGAAATCGATGTGCCAACGATCAAAGGCTGAGGGGACTTTCAATGGGTGTATCTCATCATTGTGAAAGTTTCCACGTCTTTTGTTAACCTGACACTCGGGCAGGACACCAACCAATTCTTCACATCGGTACGCATGTTGGGCCACCAAGCACGAGGAAGTAGCACCTTCATCATATTCATCAGGTTGAAGTGACCGAATGCTTCATGTAGCCCTGCGACAGTTTCTGCACGGGAAGCAAGAGGGACAAAAGGAACGAGCTTAATTTTGTCACCATCAATGGGGACCTTACGATAGACTTTATTGTTGTCTATCACAAACTTGTTTCTTTCTTTGACTAAATGATCTTTTAATGCAGCGTTAGTTAATTTTGTGAGATCATTCTGGTTACCGAGATATAATAAGGGCCAATCGGCTTTCATATCCTCAGAGGACCATTTGCGTCCTTCTTCTTTAGTGAAGCTGTGTACAGATATATAGGTTCAATGGAATCTTCGTTGTTATTATTGGTGTCAGAATCAGGTAATCTGGATAACACATCAGGAACATTGTTATCTTTTCCAGGTGTGTACTGAATATCTGGTGCAAAAGATTCTAGTTCGGCAATCCATCTTACAAGACGAGGGTTGGTTTCTCTTGACTTCTAAAGTATTTAAGAGGTAAGTGGTCAGAGTATACCGTATATCCGGCAGGATATCCATCAATAAAACAACGCCATGTACGGAGAGCATGGATTATTCCAAGAAGTTCCCTTTCTTGGGCAGGGTAGTTCTTCTCTGCATTGGATAGTTTCTTGGATTCATATGCCACCGGGTGCCATTGTTTGTTGATATCATCACCGGGTTGGAGGAGTACAGCACCAACACCGAAGTCTGAAGCATCAGTTTCTATCCTAAATGGTTTAGACATATCAGGTAATTCTAAAACAGGTGCAGAGGTTAGTAGTTCTTTAATCATATTAAAACTATTTTGGCACTCATTAGTCCATGTGATAAGTCTTTTCTTATGACCAGTTCCTTTGGTTAAATCAGTTAATGGTGTGGCAATCGAAGCAAAGTTGGGAATAAAACATCGATAGTACTGAGCTAGTCCAATAAATGATCGGACTTCTTGTACGTTGGTAAGTGCAGGCCAGTTCTTGATGCTCTGTACTTTGGCTGGATCAGGAAGTATTCCTTGAGGTGTAACTTTGTAACCTACAAAAACAAGTTCTCTTTTACCAAATTCACATTTCTTAAGGTTACCAATCAACTTTGCTATTCTCAATCTATCCAATACATGTTGTACATGTTGTCTGTCTTCCCTTCTGATTTACTGTATATCAATATATTATCTAAATATACTAGTGCAAACTTGTCAGGCAATCACCGAGTACATTGTTCATTAAGTGTTGGAAGGTGGGAGGTGCATTAGTTAGTCCAAATGGAAGTACAAGAAATTCATATTGTCCATATCTAGTGTTAAATGCCGTCTTTGCTACATCATTAGGGTGTATTCTGACTTGGTGGTATCCACTCTTCAAGTCCAAACTGGTGAAATGGGTGGAACCCTGTAGTCAATCGAGGCATTCATCTATTCTAGGTAAAGGATGTTTATTTTTAGTATTAACCTTATTCAGGGCACGATAATCGATGCACATTCTCATTTATCCATTCTTCTTCTTTACAAATAAGATTGGTGCTCCTCATGGTGATGTGCTGGGTCTAATTAGTCCAAGAGATAGTAATTGTTTAAGTTGTTTCTGGAGTTCGTCGAGTTCTGCAGGTGACATCTTGAATGGTGCTCTACTGATGGGCTTTGCATCCCCAGTGTCGATTACATGTTTCACATCAGTTCGGAGGTAGTCCAGGGAGCTCATCTTTGAACACATCATCATACTGTTTCACTAACTTATTCCAGTAACTGTCTTTAGGTGAAGAATTTATGCTATATAAAGGTGAAATTGTAATATTATTAGTAGCAACATCGTTTATATACAAAAAGTAACCATCAGCTTGATGCTTTTTATAAGACGATCCACTTGTTTGTGGGAGATGAGATAACTCAGTGGGTGACAGGTGTGAGAGATCGGTTTGGTGTGGTACAGTTGTCATTCATTTGTTTGGTCAAGTGTCAGTTATCAGTGGTATAGCTTACTTGCTTACCAGACTTGCTAAATTAAAAACTTATTAGGAATATACGCAGTATGCAAGCAATATCATAACGATTTCCTTTATTTGTGATTCACCAGCATTCCATGTCTGTTCATTAGGAATCAATGTCAGCAGCATAGGCAGATTACTTGGAACATATGTCGAGTCATTGGAACGTTGGTCCGAGTAAATAGGCTGGAGGCACTCTGACATCCCGGTACTTTTTTGTCCAAAATCTCGACATTTGCCAGGACGGAGTATAGGAAATGCCACTACTAGGTGCTAGATCGTATCACTTCTAGCACATCTAAAGTCTATGACACACAATAATCAACCAATCATTAATCATCTATCATTAGGAAAAAGCATTCATATTACAGGGTATTATTTGTATTATTGAGCCAATAATCAATATATTTTATTTATAGAATAGTATTTACAAAAAGATATATGATACAAATACTAAATGTAAAAAAAGAACATCAAGCATAGAATCATACTATAAATATAATCTTCAACCGTAATAGTATTGATTGTCTGTCAGTAAGAATATCCAGAAAAAAAGCATATTAAGGTTATCTACAAGACCTAAAGGTAGCAGTTAATAAAAATAACTGTATTTCAATTTCATCACTTACAGGTACACAATCATTTATACTATGCGAAGTAGTTTCAGTTAGATTAGAACATATCTATAACAGTAATAGTATTAGAGAGAGTAGATAGTGTTTATGTATTATTAACTTACATAAACATAATGTTAGGTGAGAAAAAACTAGTGAGGATAAGCAGATATCGTTTTGAATAAAGAGTATATTAGTAGATATAAAAGAATTACCTCTTGTCAGTGAGAATCATCAGCACTAAGACTAGAAGCTTGTATGCTTAAGACGATGACTATGACGAAAGAGTGAACTATTAGTAATTATCAAAGATTATCTCAATTCATATATACATTACCAAGGAAAAGAGCACAAAAGTTTACATGGGTACCACAACTATAATCAAAACCAGAAGCAAGACGTACATATCATATTAAACCAGTATCATCTGTGAAGATATACTTGGATGGAATGTACCTTCCACCTAAACATTAGAATACCCTATTGATAAGAACAATTTTAAGTACAAATAGAACGAATGTGAATTAAATCATATAAACTACCTTGATATTATTGTTAAAAAAGAAAGGAATAATACTTATGTGAAAGTAGTGCCATCTCACTATACTATAAATATTATCGCTTTATGTTAATAGTTAACATTATAACATCAAACAGATTATTCCGGCCAATCATATTCATTAAAAATATGAGTCAGGTTTAGAGGAATTGAATGAAAAATCAAAATTGCATGATGCATCACTTTTTTTGGTATTAGATGATAGATGTATTTATTCTACATATATTTGTGCTTGGGAGTGCTGTGATAATGTTGAAATTGACAGTTCTATGGGCATTTCTATTTCGATTATTTTTATCTATTTCTTTGCAGGATTTAATTATCGGGTGTCCATTAATGATTTATGCCCTGAAGTTAATATTCTGGGATTGAAAACAGGTATATTATATATTTCGGATGGGACTCATCCCTTCTTATTTTTATCTTTATTCTTTCACCATTATAAAATAGTGAAAGCAATGTCATTTCATTACACTTAACACACACACATTTCAATATATGAATCAGCATGAAGACGCACACAATAGAGACAATATAGAAAGTAGGTGTAGTAAATAGTGGTTATTCTCACTTGTATTAATGTTCTCTATAGTTTTTATTAGGCCATTTTAAACTGTTATTTGTTCAATGACAATTATTGTATACGGAGATTGACTACAGGGATTTTTTCTTTGAAGGGATAAGTTGTATTCTGCATCGATCATTCGATGAGGACAAGGTGTCAGTCGATGTTCTTATGTGTGTGTGTAAAAAGGAAAACCTTTGAACCAACAAACCAATGCAGTTTTCTGATATTTCAATTACTATTGATAAGAACATACGAGGATAAAATTACTTGCTTTATAGCAGGAGTGCCAAACATAATGTAGTGATTGTCTCTACGGTGCTGGCTGGCATAGTTTCTGCTGTATCTAGAGGAGAAAATCCCATTGTTCAACCAAGCAGCTAAGATTTCAGGATTAGTGATTTGGTGAGCAGAGCCAGGGAGTAAACTGTTATAATATTTGATCAATGTTTTGGTAATGGTTTAGTTGTTTATTGGTCGATGAGAGAACTAGGAGAACTGTTAATGGGATTGTCCCAGTCAATGATTTCTGAAATGGATGGACAACTGGTGGGAACCAGGTTCACCCAAAGGACACTGTATAAATGAGAGAGAGCCAAATGATTCAAGATCGACTTTGCATAATACAACTTTAGAAGTTGACATATTCATTCACGGCAACTTTTTCAGTTAGGTTGCTTGTGTTGGTACCACAGTCAAGCTTTTAGTTTTAGAAGTTTTTTTTTTTTGTAAGAAGCCGTAACTTCGGTTTTATTTAAAGTCCACAAGCACGTCACAAAGGAGAGATGAGCGAGACTTGGTATAAATTAAAATTAAATAAAAGAATAAAAGAAAAAAGAAAAAGGAGACGAAAATTGCTAGTGAAGAACAGTAAAAGTAATTACTCCTCATCGAGTTCTGATTCAGCAACAAGAGTATACAGTAATTTAGAAACAGAGGAAATAACAACACCAGGTTGAAATGGTCTTGAGTTGAATACGAAGTTCCAGTGACTACGCCATATACACAGCAAACAGCAAGCAAATATCTGATGTGTACTGAGTTCAGAAAGACGAGCAGCAAGCAGCCTTGGATAGGGGCAGGAAATAAGAAAAATAGATTGCAGTAGATCAACGAAGTCTGCGGAAGGTAAACGAGAGACGTTGGATATATACACATTGAATACTGATCTCCATACAGCTAATTTCGAAGGGCAAAAGAAGAGGAAATGAGGCACCGTCTCTTCTGCAGTAGAAGAAGAACAAATGGCGCAAATAGAAGAATCTACGACAGAGGGCATAATATTATGAAGCAGGTGTCGAGATGGAATCTTATTGTGAATGGCACGATACCACACAGTACGAGCATGTAGTGGAATCGAGTATGACCAGAACTTACGCCAAGTAGAAGCAGAAAGAGGACTGACGGTATTGGAATGTACAGGGACCAGAGACTTATAGTATCGGATACTGTTCGCGAAAATACCAAAAGAAAGAGGCATAGACGGAGTTACGATAAATAGACAGAATGGTTGCAAGTCCAGGATATTATCGGTTATAGGGCTGTCACGCAGAGAAAGATGAGCCATGCTCATGTGAGAAGAGAAAAAAGGAAGCAGAACTAGATGACCTTGTTGTATGAATGACAAAGCCAATAAACTGAGATTGCGATGATTTGAGGATGGATTGGTCGAATCTCGCGTGACAATGACCCTTTGTTCATAGTTGTACGTAAACACATCGCTTACCAACAAACGGCGTAATCCTGGATGTCTGGCTAACAGTGTTGATATAGGAACATTAGTTTTAGAAGTAAATGAGAATGACCTACAATCTTCTTAATTAGGCTAATGTTTATGTATCAGGCTAATAACGAGAATTCTCACGCTATATTTTCTTTTCTTTAAATATATACGTAATCTCTCTTTTATATTCTTTTACCTTCTTTTTATTACATTCAATAACAAATATTCTAATCAAGTTACATGCCATTGTAACCTCCCACTTCTTACATGGAGTATTATCTGGTGAGTTTCTTATAGATATTGATGTTGATACTTACTGACTCACTCATATATCTTTTAGAACTTCTTATCTTATATTTAGAGCTCTTTCTAGGGTATATACAGATACCGTATTATTAAAACAGGCTCTTTAACATCTACTCCATTGTCTCTATTTATACTGTGAATAAACTCATTTAACTAGGACGACTCTCCTTCTCACACATGAATCTACTCTCATGTAAGTTATTTATTATGTATCAAACTATAGAAATAATCCTCTTCTCTCATAAGAATCAACCCACATGTAAGTACTATAAATGTTTATTTCTTATAGTGATAACTAACACTGATACTGCTTATAGATCTCTATTCTATCAGAGTGATAGAAACAAGAATTGTAGTAGTTGTTGTTTATCGTAGGAAATCTCATGTAAGTACTTATTTATAGTAGAAATTGAAATACATGTATATTTTAGCTGAAGAAGAAGCCTCACAATTTACATTATGTTGAATATATTGTGTCTATTTTTATTATAATAAAAACCATTTAAGCCACATACTTTAATACGTCTTTTGATGTTAATTGATGTTAATTTGATGTTAATCTGATGTTAATTTGATGTTAATCTGATGTTAATTTGATGTTAATTTGATGTTAATCACTATAAGAGTCAATGATAGGTTAATATGGGCCTATTGACACTCACCATAATCCTTAACAGTAATCGTGTCACTAAGAAATTGTATGGTTTTTATACAACGATTATCGATTGATGTTAACATCGGCACTCAATAGTTACTGTAATATCGTCAACAGTTATCAGGAAAATGTTAATTCTGTAGCAGTAGAATTACCCAAGGACGGTCAATGGTTAATGTAATTGAGGGTAACTCAATGATAAAATTATCGTTATAAGAGTAACACTTAAGTTAAGTACAGCGGAATTATGTTAATTTTTCTTAGTAAAAAGTAACTTTATTTTGTTAACCATTGTTCGCAATACAGTAATTATTATAGTATAGTGTCTGATTTACAGGAAGTGTCATAAAGTGTATCTACTTTATACTTGAGAACTATTAGGATACTATCCATTGGAGATAAGAGCAATTTGGTAGTGATAAGACCTACACATGGACCAGTGATTATCTAACAATACAGATGATCAGAATATCTTTTAATAACGCATGAGAGGTATAAATTATCAACTTACTAGTGGAGATAAACAGATGTGCTGGATATTAGAAAGAGGAAAGAGAAGGAAGAAAGAGAATCGAACCCACAATCCACTATTTTAGTACATTTATAATAATTATTTAAACCAATGAGAAAAAGACTAATGTCTTGCCCGTTTATTACTAGAGAAAGGAGGGATATATGTAAAAGGACGAGTGCTTCTACTATCGACTTGAGATGAAGAGGGAGCAAGAAGAGGAAGACTTCCATCTCCAAAAGAAGAAAGACCCATTCCAATTGTTCCGGACGAAGAGAAGACAGAAGCAGATCGAGGAGGAGGAGCAAGAGAAGGGTCAGGAAGTGTTTCGATGTCATAAAAGAGAAAGTCTTCATCACTATAGGTAATAATGACATTAGAATGCTACTATACAAAAATGTTACTTGCATATTTACCTATCGAATACATCCTGGTCACCATTAACTTCCTGAACCTGCAAAATAAATGCTAAAATTAACAACTACTGTACAGTACGTTTATCAACGCTTACCTCTTCTACATCAGCCTCACTTCGGTTACTTTCGTTAGTAGAGGTACTTCTCTTCTTCATTGTTTGTGCCAGAACAATATCAGCTGCCCAGTGATCTTCACAAAAGTGGATTGGAATTTTGTTCTTATTAGCAATCCCTTCAAACTTCCTACAGTAGTAGGATTTGTATGCTGCTTTCATGTCTGTCCAATACTTATTCTCTATTGCGTTATTAAGCATAATTTCGTTCTTAATCATACGAGAAAGTTCGAGCAACTGACCATATTGTTGGAATGCCTTCTTCTCGGTATATCCCTGAACCTCCAGATGTTTAGAAATCTCAATCAAGGCAGCAGCAATGCGCAATTTTACACCTGGTAGATCCTTCATCTTCTTGGGATTTATCGATTTTGCCTTCTTACCCTTCCTGAAAATTATCTCCTTACTCTCCTTGACATTCATATACCTTGCGAATTCGGGAACCTTTGGACACCATCTTTCTTTGTAGTCGATAGGTGTATGGTTTACCTTTGCTACTTCTGCTTCAAAAGACTCTATGAATTATTCAAAATAGTATATATTAGTCTATTGCTTATTTCTATTTGGTTTTAGAGAGTACTTACCGTTAGAATCAGATAACATGTTAATGGGAGGAAATCTTTTATCCCAGGCACTCTCCATCTTCTGCAATTTATCATATATCATAGCCATAAGAATACGCATCTCATCGATACTCTTGACCAAGTTGGTGAGGACATTGTTGGAGTTGTTGTTGTTCATATTTTACAGAAAAATGTATTTGTTAATAATAAGTTTTAAAACAAAGAGAGCTTCATACCTTTATATATTTTATTGATTCCTGCCAATGTCAAGGTAGTATAGAGATATCCAACATAATATTTCTATATAAGGAGATTTATGACGTGAGAAATGATATCATCAAAATGATATTTTCTATATTTGTACCTGACAGTAAGAAGAACAAGTAATAATGTCAACATCACTTTCATAAGTTATGTAACATATCTTCTATGACGTACCCAGCCTATAAGACATTCGATATTTGATATGTAATTGTCGCACGAATTCCTCCACAAAAAGTCATAAACAGTATCATTGGTTTTTCATTGACGTATGTTCATCATATAGGCACAATTGAATAACTTAAGATAATGATATCATTACTATTGCTTGATGTGTGTCCGTTGTGATGTTCTGGTCTAATTGGTACGTACCTGAATCCGACCATATTCAATGACTGACATGATTTCATTTGTAATGCATATATGCATTAGTCCCGTGATAGTAAATAATAGTGAAATAAAATGACAAGTCCTTTTACAGTATAAAAGGGGTGTTGTTTTCTACTGAACCTTTCTTCTCTATATTTCCATATAACTCTTTCCTCACAGTAATAACTAACATGTCTGCCAACTCCTCTAACACTATTTCCAAGAGATCTCGTGGCCGTTATATTGTACATAAGAAAATTGAATGTGAATTCTGTACTCTTCGTTTCAGAACAAAGAATGATCTTAGAAAGCATCAAGATCAAACCAAGTGTAAGGATGTAGGTAAATTTGATGAAGCAAGATCTTCTCTTGTACATGATAGCGAGGAGGCTATTGATACCATGGACACTACGTTCGTTGAAGCAGAAACCATGGACATGGGGGAACCTATGGATTACTGTAAGTAAATAAAGCATCTTCGTTATACATATTATTAATAACTTCCCTTTTAATTCACTCATAATAGTCTCTGATATTAATTATGAATATAATCCCGGCGAGCCTTCTTTAGCCTTTGACAGTTCAGCCAAGGTATATGAAGCCATGCCTGTCAACGGATCCTCCTTCAACTACATGGAGACTATTAGTATTCTCCTGAATGATTATATATCCGAGGAAAAAAGCATCCCGAAGACTCCACAAGAAGATATGCAATCTTATGAATACTGTTATCAGAGATCTAAGAAACAATAAAATTGGTAAGAGTATATATGATTTTTAATACATGTAATATAATTACTTACTATTACACATACAGGAACTCTTGGAAAGGTCTTACAGCCTGAAGCTGTGGAGAGTTTGATAAGAAGAAGATCATCAGTCGTTGTGAATCATCACGACGTCTGCTTGAACGGGTGTATGATGTTTGAGAAGAGAGATGTAGTTGTCGTTGATGAGAGTTGTGTCTTCTGTCAGAGTAGAAGATACAATGTGGTGAATGGTTTGTTGAAGCCATCATACAGTCTGAAGATGTTGTCTATTGGTAGACACATAGCAAATATGCTTGTAGACAAGGAGATGGTGGAAAGATTAACAATGGATGAAGAAGTTGCCTTGAATAAGTCTGTCATGACTGACATTCATGATGGATTGGTGTTTAAGTGGTACAGGCAACAGCTCAAGAAGCTCCCAGGTGTTATCGACATCTACGTAATGTTATTTGTTGATGGCTTTGTCAATGAGATGAAAGGGAAGAAGTCATATACAATGTTCCATATGAATATCCTAAACATTGATGCATCGGAAAGGTAAGCACAGATATCTAAACAGCTCAATTATATAGTATTCTTACCTTTCGAAACAGATATGAAGACCATAACATGACTCAACTGGCAATCCTTGGTGCTCCTAAGAAGCCTAAAAACATGGATTCTTTCTTGAAGCCAATAGTTGAAGAACTTCTCGAACTATCCACTAATGGAATGATTGTTGTGAATGGTGAAGAAGTCATTAGTCGTGCCAGAGTTTATTTGATGGGGGCAGCCGGTAATAATAGCACTAGTATCGGTAGTTCCATTTATTCTAACATCCATAGCATAGGTGATATTGTTGCTGTTCAGGAGTTGATGGGTCATGCTGGAGTTACTAGCAAGTGAGAAACGTTTATAATTATATTAAATATAATAATTTAATTTAATTAGTCTATATTTAATTTTATTCTTATATTCAAATGTTTTACAAAATTTAAATAATATAATAAACCCAATACACTAAACTAAGTCGTAAGTTTGAACTTACCACGTGCTTTTTATTTAATTTTAAAAGAAAAAAATTATCGCAAATCGGGGTTTCGTTCCGTTGCGAAATTGAAATAGAAAATATAAAGAATGATACAGTAATATTAGATCGTTTCTCAGTATGGGTGTAGGTTGTGTCTCGTCGAGGGTGTTCACAGGGAGAACAGTTCTACTGGAATGTACTTCGTTCGTACAGACGCTCCTCTTAGAACCTTTGAACAATTCAAACATGGTGATGTAGTAAGTTTCTGTATTTTGAGATAATATACACATGATATTGATATTTAATATACAGGAACATGGGTTGAATCGTGTTTCAATCTTCTCTGGTGGTCCTTTCTTTGGACTTGACGAGATGCATCTTCTTGGTGGTGGTGTCGGGAAGATTGTGAATGAGATGGTGTCTTTGGTGCTGAAGAAAGGGACAAAAGACTTCTATTACTTGAACTCTGATAAGACGAAGAACACTTCTGAGTACCCCTTCCATATACCCAAGAACAGCCTTATTTTGATTAACCTCTGCATCGTTGAATCAAGAAAAACTATCCCTGTATCATTTCAAGGTGGATGGGATAGTGTAATTGGTCAAAAAGATGGTGTAAGAATGGTCGATTACATCGACTTTCTCTTGTATGCTGTTCCCACCGTTGTCTGTCCACTTATAGAAGATGAACATGCTAGAAATGCTTTGTTATCCTTGTCAAAAGGTTGTTCTATTGCTTTGCAATGGAATATAACAGAGGAAAAGTTGAGACTGATGGAGAAGTAAGTAACAAAAATTTGTATATAATTTTTTTTATTGACTAAAATAAATATTCTCACAGATATATCCATAAATGGCACAGTTACCTGAAGAAGAAGATTGATGAAAAAAAGCTGTCCGTTAATGTATTTACATCCGTAAATCATTATCTCTACCACATGTCTTACATAATCAGATGCCTGGGTCCTCTCCGTTCGTATTCTACTCGACCTCTTGAACGCACAATTGGAAGGTGTAAGAAGATGATAAAGAGCAAGGTTGATAGTGGAGTGAATGCCAGCAACGTTATTGACAGAATGGCCCACCGCAGCTATGTCAATATGTATGCAGATCTTGAAGGCGAAGTGGATATTATTTCTCCTCGTCCTTATGATGATTCGACATTCATGAAGCATCCCTCAGGCGAATATGGATTTCCTCAGCTCTGGTCCCCAATTCCCAAACAGCCTTACACTCTGACAAGTACCGGTGTTGATGTGGATTTTTTCGGCTTTGAAGTTCATCATTCTGATGTACTCAATAAACTGGAAAGATTTTATAAGGTTCACGCTGCAGTCGACAATTACGATATTGTGAATAACTCTATCAAGATTGCTGGACGGGCGTGGATCAATCACACTGTGTACTCTTCCAAGATGAATCGTAAGTGGGTGGGTGAGTCTAGGCGAGGTAACCATGTTATCATGTTTGATGTGGTATATAGTGAGTAAGTATATCCTTATCTACTTTATACAGTTGAAACTTACCAATAAATTATATGTAGCTATAGGAATAGAAGAAACAGGGCCTGGTTTGTGGGTGAGGTTGTTTTCTTCTTTTCTCATTTCCAAGATAATCAAGAATACCAGCTTGCGTTTGTGGAGGTGGCCAAGTCACATAACTGTAGTTCACCTGATAAGTCGATACCGGTAGTTACTCTCAGACAACCAAAAGAAGCACATTCTTTCACTGTAATTGAGACAACCCAAATCACTCATCAAGTAGGTCTGGTGAAATCCCCCACTTCAAGCACTTACAGTGTGATTAGTCCCTACGCACTTTTTACTAAGGATATGTCCAAGTATAAAGGGATGTTAGAATATCTTTAGTTAACTATACTCTTTACCTCACTTTCCTTCTATTTCTTCTTCAATACACTTTATACATTAATAAAATAAATCATCCTCTTCCTTATACTGTTACTCTCATAACCTATTCAACAATAGCTGTTTCATTATATAAACTACTGCTAATAATATAATATATACCTACTCTGTAATATATACTTATATGGCTATGGTTCTACAACTATAAAAAGAAATATTATCAGCTTTATGAGTACTCATTTCACTGATGTGAAGGAATGTAGTTGACATGAGGGCATGTGATGAGGTTGGAATGAGAGATGACTACCCATTCTGAAAGTAGAAGAATACAAATATGAAAAGAGAAACGATAAGAAATATATCTAAATTCCTACTATTTATACAGGTATTATTTCTCAGAGAGCTCCCCCATACATTACACACACACTTAGTAATTTTCCCGTGACTGCTTTATTTTATTTATTTATTTTTTCCTCTTTCCCCCCTTTTCAAAACTATTCTATATCCTAAGAACATCAAAACTATATAGAAAACAAGGACAAAAGTTATTAAAGGATATATATGCAGTAGGGGAAACAGTTGGTGTAAGTAGATCACAAGTCATTTGAACCCGATGTGTGGAATGAAAGTGGAATGAGTTGTCATCTCGAGTGACCAACTATTTTTGGAATATGAATATTGATAATATTTGTTTTTAGATATTGTCCAATGCAACAATGGTTATTTATAGAGTATAAGTAAAAGGGAAGTCCCTCGAAAAGAAGATGCGTTAATGAATGTCGCTGATGTGTGGAATGAGTGTTGCAATGAGTAGACATCTGGAGGCATAGACAATTTATACACTATTACAGATTATCATAAATATATATAAATATACAAAAATTGATTTATACCAGTTGTTGACTTATGGAAGTGTTGAAATGAACAAATGGTGATGGAATGAGGGATAGATAACAATAGGGAGAGTAATAGATTATTGACATATGTCCTAGTATAAGATTATTGTTTAATAGTACCCATGGGATAGAACAAGAATGATATACTTATTGTGGTGAATCAATACAGTGGAAGTTAAGAGATAATGATGTGGTGGAAATAGAACGATTGATTCAAAGTACGATGATCTCCCATAGCCCAGTGATAAACATCAAAATAATATGGACTGGAAGAGGAGTACACAAGAGATGAACAAAGTCAAAAGAACAATTGTCAATAACCAAAGAAATAATATTGACTGAATATAACTTAAGGAACAATAATTACTGATGAATAGAAGTGAAATGGCATAGATTATGTCTCTATCGAGTATGTTTATCCTGTTACGGTATAGTAAAGATAATGACTTTCTCTAGAGTAGTCCAATGATATTATATGCCTGATTAGGAAATGGATGATTATTCAAATTAGAAAATGTGCTGCACTAAATACATCTGTGTTATTTAATGGACGGATAGGTCCACTCACTGGAACATCTGTCCTTATAAAATTGATAGAGTAAATAAAATTCAATAAAAACAGCAATAAACATCCACTTTTTTTACTTTCAACTATACCCAGTGCATCATATATATTTCAACTATGTTATATCTAGCTTTGAGCACTCTATATTACTTTTCACTTATGACCTGGCCCGTAGCACTTCTACTTATCAAAAAAAGGAGAAATCTAATTGGACAAAAAAATTAAATGGACCCAGTGGTCCATTCTCCTGGCCGATGTCTGAAGTAATCCGCCATAGTGATGTTGAAATCACCTACTATGACAGAAGGAGAATTAGAAACGGTAGATAAAAAGGGCATGGAAAGGAAAGATGAGATAAATGATGGTCGATGGAGAGCATTAGCCGGAACATATATATTGGTGACATAACATAAGTTGATGCCAGACGTGTCAGAGACAGAGCAGCATATTGAACGTTGATCCATAGAAATGGAGGCATTGTTCAAAGTAAGACTAGATTTCAGACAAATAATGGCACAGTGCTTAGAGATGACAGAGGAGGAGTGAGGGAACATAAAGTTGGAAAAGGAATGTAGTTGATCATCAGTAAGATGGTGTTGTGAATGGAAGGAGGAGACCTCTTGAAGGCATAGAATATCAATTGAAAGTGAATGACTGCGTAGAAACGATAAGAATTGTCGTTGGGTATTGTGGTGGGACTCTTTGAAAATGCTGCGAACATTTAAAGAGCCAATCCTAAGAGGTCTATTACTCATTGTACCCTGTGGGCATTATCAGTATTGGATGGTGTCGTCTTCAAAGTTCCTAAGCTAGAGACTGCAGACCGACGATGATATACATTATCTACTTGTTTCGGCTTAGCCTCTGCTGTTTTGGATCTAGTACGGCTACTAATCTTTGTCAACCGCAACATCTCTTTCGATGAGCGTACCACATTCTTATTGACATTATCAACCGCATCGTGAATCATCACCTCATCTATATCATCATCCAGCATGTTGGAAGACACCTCAGCACTAGCATATCTAGAAGCTGCCGTTCCATTCGGGTCGTATTGAAACAGACGTACAGGTGTGTCATCTTCAATGCTCTCTGGGACAGTGCTCTTTTCCACATCATCAACAATTTTATAGACATCCTCCTGTCTATCACAATCACTAGCCTTCTGACTATCTGCTGCATATCTATCCAGAAGATCCCCTTCAGATACTTCTTCTACCGCCTTTGCTCGACAGAACTTCTTTGTATGGCCATTTATACCACAACCAAAACAAGCCTGTTTAGCTAGTTTAAGGCAACTCCTTCTAACATGACCCGACTGACGGCAATAATAGCAGACAGGAGCTGCACCCTTATAACTTGCAGGGACATATACATCCCAATCCTCCAACCATAACATACGAGACAGAGGTTGTACCTCCTTCTCTGCTCCCACTGCTGTATCCAACAGCACAGACATCTTACCCTCAAAGTAGCCATTACACAGAAACTGCTTCACCTGGCATACTTTTCCATAATTTCCCAACAAATGCATTAAATCCTCCAGGAAAGTATCATTATCTGCTATACGCAGCAGATCCATCTGAACACGCACCAACTGCTTGTTCACCCCATCATTGGAAGGACTGGCCTTGTACACTAAGTTGTCCGCAATGACACCAAATTGATAGCCATGTCGCTATCTACCTTGTTTCTGAACTTGACTTCTACCAGCAAGTCCCCAGAAGCACGATTACCATAATTACTGATACACATAAAGCCATCAGTCTCAGCACTTATCTGTTCTTCAATCTTGTTATAAGCTTCTTTTCGGTGCTTGAACACTCCTGAAGGAAAGGAGAACAACACAGAACCAGGAGTCAAAGCCTGTTGCACTATGGATGCGGCTTTTTGGGCCAACAATAGGCTTTTGATTTCACTATCTTCAAATAACACCTTGTGAGTGTTAGTTTCAGAAACACTAGTATCCTTATTTCTACCCTTGGTGGGCAGAATGACTTTCGCAGAGAGTCCTTTGGACACAACGGTCGTCCAAGTGACAGAGTTATTAGACATAGTAGTCGTCTAATTCAATAATTAAAAAGATGACTTGAAAAGTGGAAGGTGGAAGATGTAGTAATGAGCTCAAGATGAGATGTAGGATTCCAAAATGTCGAGATGAACAAAAGTAAGTCAAATATTTGTATCAGCAGAAGCGTATATATTAATTGTTTAATAAGTTTAATTAATATACCTTTAGCAAGCTCCTTATGCATATTTATGGCAGTCTGGACAATGTTCCCTATTTGACGGCGACATTCCTTTGACAAACCAAATACAGATGTAAATACTGAGTAGTTCGGACTTGGTGAAGGAATTATCGGTGAAGTGTTTTAGTAATATTATATACGATAGAGTGATGGGGACGTGTATAAGTCAATGACTATCAACTAAGATTCTTTATTAAAAGAGAGGGAGAAGAACTATCCAAGATCTTATTACTTGCTATAATATATAGTAATATAGATCTACTGGTATCATTGGCTGTGGAGTTTATAATATAGACATCCGTTATAAGATCAAGTAGAACGGGATGATTATTATCCATAATGACAGGAGAGTATAGATACATCACTAAACACGTCAATCGGTTACAACGTTCTATTCGTATACATGTCCGGGGATATCATCATTATAGTTACAAGAGGTCTTATAACTTCTTTTGAGGAATGGATCAAAAGTTGATTCTACTACTGGCTACAGGTAATTACACTATACTATAATAATTACTGTATTGCGAACAATGGTTAACAAAATAAAGTTAATTTTTACTAAGAAAAATTAACATAATTCCGCTGTACTTAACTTAAGTGTTACTCTTATAACGATAATTTTATCATTGAGTTACCCTCAATTACATTAACCATTGAGAAACAATCTAATATTACTGTATCATTCTTTATATTTTCTATTTCAATTTCGCAACGGAACGAAACCCCGATTTGCGATAATTTTTTTCTTTTAAAATTAAATAAAAAGCACGTGGTAAGTTCAAACTTACGACTTAGTTTAGTGTATTGGGTTTATTATATTATTTAAATTTTGTAAAACATTTGAATATAAGAATAAAATTAAATATAGACTAATTAAATTAAATTATTATATTTAATATAATTATAAACGTTTCTCATTGACCGTCCTTGGGTAATTCTACTGCTACAGAATTAACATTTTCCTGATAACTGTTGACGATATTACAGTAACTATTGAGTGCCGATGTTAACATCAATCGATAATCGTTGTATAAAAACCATACAATTTCTTAGTGACACGATTACTGTTAAGGATTATGGTGAGTGATTTATCTGGTAGATAAAACTTATATAAAAACAAAAGGGAATTGATAGAACTCAATAAAAGGGTATGATCTTTATTACAGTTAAATATAGGTACTCTTATATAGTTATTTGGAAATATGGTTTTATAAGCTAAGGGTATGTAGCCTATCCTTAGATAAGGAGACTACAATACAATTTCTATATGAACAGGTGATGATAGCCAGTAAGAGTAAAGGGATGTATATCCATTACTCATGATTACCAGTGTATGTGGTTATAAGGGAGTTAGCTTGAGGAGCTTAGTACAAGATGATGTAGTTTGTCCGGATAAGCAATCATGTTTACTTGCATGACGAGTGTTTTTCTTATAACAGTTCCACTGTTACATTCAAATCATTTTATCTTTCATTGAAACTCAGGGTTAATACCAAGTTACCGTATTGTGAGTTATAATCAAGGTCAGACTTTATTTATCGCACCAATATGCTGTATGGATACATCAGTGAGTGTCAATAGGCTCATATTAACCTATCATTGACTCTTATAGTGATTAACATCAAATTAACATCAATTAACATCAAAAGACGTATTAAAGTATGTGGCTTAAATGGTTTTTATTATAATAAAAATAGACACAATATATTCAACATAATGTAAATTGTGAGGCTTCTTCTTCAGCTAAAATATACATGTATTTCAATTTCTACTATAAATAAGTACTTACATGAGATTTCCTACGATAAACAACAACTAGTACAATTCTTGTTTCTATCACTCTGATAGAATAGAGATCTATAAGCAGTATCAGTGTTAGTTATCACTATAAGAAATAAACATTTATAGTACTTACATGTGGGTTGATTCTTATGAGAGAAGAGGATTATTTCTATAGTTTGATACATAATAAATAACTTACATGAGAGTAGATTCATGTGTGAGAAGGAGAGTCGTCCTAGTTAAATGAGTTTATTCACAGTATAAATGGAGACAATGGAGTAGATGTTAAAGAGCCTGTTTCAATAATACGGTATCTGTATATACCCTAGAAAGAGCTCTAAATATAAGATAAGAAGTTCTAAAAGATATATGAGTGAGTCAGTAAGTATCAACATCAAAATCTATAAGAAACTCACCAGATAATACTCCATGTAAGAAGTGGGAGGTTACAATGGCATGTAACTTGATCAGAATATTTGTTATTGAATGTAATAAAAAGAAGGTAAAAGAATATAAAAGAGAGATTACGTATATATTTAAAGAAAAGAAAATATAGCGTGAGAATTCTCGTTATTAGCCTGATACATAAACATTAGCCTACTTAGGAAGATTGTAGGTCATTCTCATTTACTTCTAAAACTAAAAGCTTGACTGTGGTACCAACACAAGCAACCTAACTGAAAAAGTTGCCGTGAATGAATATGTCAACTTCTAAAGTTGTATTATGCAAAGTCGATCTTGAATCATTTGGCTCTCTCTCATTTATACAGTGTCCTTTGGGTGAACCTGGTTCCCACCAGTTGTCCATCCATTTCAGAAATCATTGACTGGGACAATCCCATTAACAGTTCTCCTAGTTCTCTCATCGACCAATAAACAACTAAACCATTACCAAAACATTGATCAAATATTATAAAAGTTTACTCCATGGCTCTGCTCACCAAATCACTAATACTGAAATCTTAGCTGCTTGGTTGAACAATGGGATCTTCTCCTCTAGATACAGCAGAAACTATGCCAGCCAGCACCGTAGAGACAATCACTACATTATGTTTGGCACTCCTGCTATAAAGCAAGTAATTTTATCCTCGTATGTTCTTATCAATAGTAATTGAAATATCAAAAAACTGCATTGGTTTGTTGGTTCAAATGTTTTCCTTTTTACACACACACATAAGAACATCGACTGACAACTTGTCCTCATCGAATGATCGATGCAGAATACAACTTATCCCTTCAAAGAAAACATCCCTGTAGTCAATCTCCGTATACAATAATTGTCATTGAACAAATAACAGTTTGAAATGGCCTAATAAAAACAATAGAGAACATTAATACAAGTGAGAATAACCACTATTTACTACACCTACCTTCTATATTGTCTCTAGTGTGTGCGTCTTCATGCTGATTAGTATATTGTAATGTGTGTGTTAAGTGTAATGAAATGACATTGCTTTCACTATTTTGAATAACGCAACAGATAAATAAATTATAAAGATAAAATTAATTATAACAGTATAAAAAATATGATAGTTTATATATTAACTTCTTTTTTTTTAAGATTTTATCTATTTTATGTTTTTATGGATTACTTTGTAATTTAATAATATTTTGCATCAGACCGAAACCCTATAATGCGACATTTTTTTTCTTTCAAAATTGATTAAAAAGCACGTAGTAAGTTCTTATCAACTTACAACCGAGGATACATTAAAAAATCGGTAAATTATGTTAAATTGCATAATAATAGTATTTTAATATATTAGTTTTTAATAGTATATGTATCAATACTCTTTATAATGATGAAAGAATAAAGATAAAAATAAGAAGGGATGAGTCCCATCCGAAATATATAATATACCTGTTTTCAATCCCAGAATATTAACTTCAGGGCATAAATCATTAATGGACACCCGATAATTAAATCCTGCAAAGAAATAGATAAAAATAATCGAAATAGAAATGCCCATAGAACTGTCAATTTCAACATTATCACAGCACTCCCAAGCACAAATATATGTAGAATAACTACATCTATCATCTAATACCAAAAAAAGTGATGCATCATGCAATTTTGATTTTTCATTCAATTCCTCTAAACCTGACTCATATTTTTAATGAATATGATTGGCCGGAATAATCTGTTTGATGTTATAATGTTAACTATTAACATAAAGCGATAATATTTATAGTATAGTGTTACAAAGTATATCTATTATATAAAATCATTGATACTATATGGTATATTCCTTCATCACAATCATCTACTGCTTCCATTGGCACCCTAGTTGTACTTGTACTAGCTGAATCAACAGAAAGCTCAGAGGTACACACTTCTTCTGCCAGTTCCATTGCTGTAAGAGAGCGTTTATGATTTGTTCTGGACTTGGCTGACTGAAATACCATGGGACACTTGTCACATTCAAATGATTGGTCTTTAGTAACATCAGTAGTTTTTTGTTTCTTGTATTGGTTGAACATTTTAGAAAGAATCAAAGTGAAATGCGTAAAAGTAGAAAAAAAATAAGAAGGAGGAACCAAGTATTTTTTGACATTTGGTTTCTTTTATTCATGAGCTCAAAACGACACGACTGTTTTTGTGTTTTCTAGAAGCCGTTCCATCCCAACTGTCATTTTATGGTGCCTTAAATTGTATTACCTAAAGCGACGATCTCATATCCATACAAGTGTCAACATCTGAGTATATCTAACTAATAAGGAAATAGTTTAGAAGTCAATGCTATAAGTATATTGATTCGCTCAATATAAGCTACTTTCATACAGATTCAGTAATGATTAATATTTAAATCCTCCAATACATCTTTCCAATTAATACTTCTTTAAACACACCATTCCGAGTAACAAAAGTACCCAATGGATGGGCTACGGTTCATTAGATGACTTATATGTATTCATCCCAGATCAGATCATCCTCACGGTCCCATCCCACATTCTTTATTGTTGACTCTGGATAGGTTGTTCCCCTCTATTGACATCCGTAATTGGACCTTGTCGGTTCACACATACAGTTAATTTTAAAATTCAATTCTTCGTATAACATACTCTTATTCATTTTGTAATAAGAAAAAATAACAAATATTTCTATTGGTCTGTTCCAATTATCAGTCTACTTTACACTTTGTCTTTGATGTTTGAGGCTGAATATACTCATATATTTATCAGTTATCCCGTAGTATACCAGATTATGACATATTCGAATTGTTAAATTTGAGATAACGTTACCTGTCAATTGGATTCCCAGATCAATGAAGTTGAATTCTGAATGTTTCCAAACTGAGTAAATAATTAAACAACGTCTGGGTATATATGGGATAAGTCAGGTATAGGTATTTGATGTGTTTAATGCTAGTAGAATGTGTATAGTGATAAAGATGTTAATTCCGTTTGATCTTTGTATAAGGATATTTTATTATTCAAACAGATAATCTGTTGATGGGATACAGCATGTTAAAGATTTATATATTCCTAATAAGGATTTTATTATTAAGACTCCATTAAGAACAATGATCATACATGCTTTAAAACAATATTAAAGGGTATGTTTACAGATAGTATAACTAGTATTTAGCCTATTGATTGATAGAGTATCTATTTCATAGTACTCCTAATTAATATCATAATTTATAATGTTCATATCAATACTTGTCACATTTAATTCCAATACGGTTCATCAATACATAATCTAAAAATAGTAATAATGTCAGATTCTGTTATAAATTGAATTATTTAAGAACATAATGGATTAATCAATCCATATCTCCTTCTGCTTCCTCTGAATAACCCATCATGAACAATTACAATAACAACAATAACAATAGCAATGCTTCCGACAACGAGGATTCTGTATCTCGAAGACTGACAGCCATTGAGCAGGGTATGAATCTCATTATGGAGCAACTCGGTGTGGGTGTACAGCCTCCAACCATTGATGGGATGCTTGTACAAGACACAAGAGGTATGTTATTTTACAATTTATAACAATGTAGTTTCTAAAATGTTTCAATAGGGCTGGACATCATTAGAGATGAGAGGGAGGTCACTAGACTTGTGACATTCCCTGACTTTCGAGGTATAAGGGACATCCCACCAACCCTTGAGGAAGCCTTGCGTGGATTTGTACCTGTTGAGGATATATCTAAAAGAGTGCTAGAATTGAAACTTCAGGAACTGAGATTGAATATTATTATCCAAGGCCCAGATCGCACTTGAGTAGAATCACTTGGCACTTAGAATAGAATCTAGAATAGAGTAACATAGAATAGTATAATAACAGGTTCAGGTAAAAAGCATATGTGATTGTTTATAATGACTGCAGTGGGTTGAATTGTGGAGAACGCATGAAAAGTGTCCTAATCTGGAACATATGGAATCAATGTGGAGATCATGTGAAGGTTGATCCAGTGACGACCAGAACACTGCAGGCAGAGCTGTCAAGAGAGGCAGTAAAATTAATATAAATACCCATCTAATGACAGAAGGATTTTATCTTCATCTTATTTCTTGTTATAAAACATACTCAATAAACTATACACAGTTTTAACAGTATCTATCTTTCTATTCTACCTTATATTCCAAACAGTACCCACTCGTACAAATAGGTCTCCAACCCCTGCAGTCAGGCTAAATGCGCTGATTGCCTATCTCTACAAACTCGATAATGGAGGTAGAGAGATTAGGGAGGATACCAAGGATTTTGTACGAAAGCAATTCCATGCAATGACAAGACAATGTAGAGTTGTCATGAAACAACAAGGTGTGATGGCAACCTACTGGGGTGAGATACCTGATCGTCATCAAGCCTATTACTCTCTCAAACTTGAGGGAGTAATAGCCACCTTTGGGTATCCTATTTACCATTGTAAGAAGGAATGGGCTGCTCGAACCCTGCTCCAAGAAGCCATGAAGAGTGAGAGGCAGGTGCAGAGAAGAAGAGAAGCGGTAAGCTACAATGAATACAATACCTCTATTTATACTAATTATATTATTCTATCATTATTTTATTGAACAGAGGTTGTCTAATGCCAGACAATAGAAGGTAAATCATTTTTGTGCATTGTACTTCTGTCAGACACTAATTGTATATATAAATAGAAGATCTTTGTGGAGTTCAAACTGTGTTTCTCTTATTTATAAATAAAATAAACAAGAAAAATTTTTATTCCCTCTTCATTTTCTATCTCTTTTGTTGTTAATCCTGTAAGTCCATGGAAGATGTGCTTTGTCTTTATATTTATGTTACAAGATTATTAATTACTGCCGTTCATATAGTGTACATGTACATGCTAGTTGGCTAATGAGGGTATAATTTTATAATGAGAGGTAATAAGATTTGAAATGTCTCCTTGTTCCCATTATTAACATTCTTCTTATCTAGGCATGACTAGCTTGGTTGTTCCCATGTGTATAAGTTAGTATGATAAAACCATAAGGGTGAAAAGACTCTAACATCTATTTTCTCTTCTATCTTAGGTGTGCTGTTTTATACCCCCTGGTTCCAGATAAAAGGTAACATTTACTATTGGAATATAATAGATATACACAGTAATCTGACCCCTGTTCTTCTATATCACTAGTACAATGAGTATATTAAAGTAATGTATACAAATAAAAGCATCCATCCCCTATTTATTATAGAAATGCCCACATATAACTGTATCGAGGTAATCATCATAACTATCGTCGTCTCTAGTATTCATTGATCTCATTTTTTACTCTGTTCCACTTATAGATAACTGTCTATTAATGATCACTGAAAGTGACCCAATGTTGTATCAGAATCTATCCAGATCCTCATCTGTAGTTCTATCTCAACTGTCATACAATGGTACCTTAATTGTATTACCTAAATCGACAATCTCATATTCATACTAGTGTCAAAATCTGAGTACATAAACTCATAAGGAAATAATTGGAAGTCAATGCAATTAGTATATTGATCCGCTCAATATAAGCTACTTTCATACCGATTCAGTAATGATCAATACCTTAAATTCTCTAATACATCTTCCCAATTAATACTTCTTTAAACACGCCATGTGTTGAGGATACTTAAGATTAGAGCAGTTGACATAAGAAAGATATAGATTCTATCAGGGATCATAATTGTATTACACAATTGGCATAACTTAAATAACTGACATATTCCCATATCAGGTCAATCTAATTGCAGTTGTACTTTATTATATGTATACTTGACAATAGAGTCTAATACGACCTATTGCTGTTTCTATATTCTATATTCTACATTCTACATTCTACTAAGAATACACTACACTTACCACTTACATTATCCATTGGTTTATTAATTGAATCAATCATGGTCTAGTATTAATCCTTTATCCATATAGCACATTCTTCCCGGTTAATTATCCTCCATATCACATCATCCGATTCGTGGATGAATGTCAAATCCAAGACAAGTCCAATAGCATAATCCAACGTCCAGGAAACAATCAAGAGAATAAAGAAATGGTCACTTATGGCTATCATCATTCGTCCTTGAGAGATCAAGGTCACTTACCTCTATCGTTATTCGTCCTCTACAGATCATGGTCACAATCCTTGGTCCCTGGTCAATCAAACTAATATAAATACCCCATCTGTTCTCGTCGAGTTCAGAGATCTTATCTTATTATTATTATATTTGATTATAATAAATCTTGACAAAGTTTTTACAGTATTTCTATTCTGTTTTTCTTGCTCTAAACACCATGCCGAGTGACAAGAGTATCCAATAGATGGGCTACGATTCATTAGAAGACTTATATGTATTCATCTCAGATCAGATCATCCTCATGGTCTCATCCCACATTCTTCCTGATTGACACTTGATAGGTTGTTCTCCTGTATTGACATCCGTCATTGGATCATGTCAATTCACACACTCATGTATGTTCAAGATCCATTCTCCGTATAACATTTTAATATAAATACTCTCATCCATTTTGTAATAATAAAGAGCAATCAATCTTTCTTTCGGTCTGATTAACTTATCTGTCTCCTTTACACTTTTTCTTTTATTTTTTGAAGTTGAATATACTCATATATTCATCACCCAATAATCAAATGCTTCAGTTCATGGTTATTTAATGTTTATCCTTATTTCATTTCTCGTCCATAGTTTATTTGATTCTATTAATGAATAAAAAAAATTATTCCCATAATAATCATGAATTTTGTGTTCCTATTTAATAATAATTGAATTGAGATACAATACAGCGGTATATTTCGGTTAAAAGGTCGTTACATACACCAATTGAGTACACCATAAAGACTACCAATTTTTATTCTATTGGCTTATAATCGCGGGTAAACGAGTAAAAGAAGGCCGAGACTCCCAATTACATTGTGGTATAAACACCAGACGGGAGCATTTTGACACCACTTTGATGGAATTCCAACCAAACATTGCGTCTTTTTGTCTCAAAACCACTAATTATTTTCAATTCTACAGCCTAATTGACTGCGTATAAAACTGCCAATTCATTGACAATCGGTGCCATTACAACTACTCATTCATCCGTAGTGTGATGTATAGGCTTGTATACATCAGACAGGCAGTAGTTGTAGATTCTTCTTCCAGTGATTATCAATAGTTTATAATGTTGATAAATAGAATATTTCATTCTTTTAAACAATAACCAATGTATTCTTATATAAATATAATGTGTGGTACTTCTATTTATTGTACAATAAAGAATAATGACTATTGCTAAATGTGTTTTACATTAATCCTATCTGAAAATACTTTTTAGGTGTATCAATATCGGAAAACGGTCTTAAATTGGATTTATATTGGTAAGATATTTTTAAGATTGGAATAGATGGTTAAGATATCTTATTAAAGATATATTTTTCCCGTGGTGTGTATTGCATTGGAGAACATTTTTGTTCCTGAATTTATTAAAGAAAATGAGGTCCCCCCAAAATTGAAAATATCAAAAAGTATGACGTATACGTTTTCAATTTTTTCGAGTAGACTCTGTGAATAGACTCTGTATCAAGATTTATCCAAAAAGAATAACAAATAGACTATGTACCAAGAATTGTCCATCTTCTAGTAATCATCGGCCTCAACATAATTCCCAGACCGCGCCAACCTTTCCATAATAAAATACTTTAAGCCATCTGCCCTCACTAGATTCTGCCTTCGTTTTCCTTCAAATGGCTTATTTACGACTATCACATCACCTGTATAAGCAGCAACACCCCATTTGAATGAACCCGCATTCTCTACTGTTGTATGCTTTGTGAGATCCTCATTCAACTTGATATGAAGCACTTCTACTGAACGTGGTATCTGTATGAAATCCACATTGTTCCCTATATCGGTATACTTGACATCACAATTATGAAGCACGAGTTCTTTCAGGTTAGGAAAAGCATGTTCTATAACATCCAACACCACGTCGTTCACCGGACACCGTTTCATGGTGAGTTTACGTACATGTAAAAAGGGATTACACTCATCCCCTGTGAGTTCTGTATACGTTATCGTGAGAGTAGTCAATCGAGGGCACTTCCAGTACTTTAAAGGCATACGTCTAAATTTCATATGGTTACAATGAACGAGTTCCGTCAACAGGTGCTGATACTCTTTCATATACTCATATCGGATCTGTCTACGGTATATATCTGGTGCAGTTTTACAGAACACTTTCTTGGTTCCTGATAAGGTGGTTGTAAATGACAATTGCAATGGTTTACCAAAAATATGTCTCCCTACATATATTACACCTTCGTATGCGTACTGTGCAGGTACAGAAATTGATTGATACCAACAAGCGAAAACAGACGAATAGGTAGTAGGCAGGTCGGCATCCATCTTGATTTCGACTTCATCTAGTGACAGAGACATCAGTGCTTGGAAGAATGCATGGGGCTCTTTCATGTCACCGTTCAGATGCAACTTCAGCACTCGCAACTTCGGACACTTGGATTGGATATATTGCAATTCCTTCACACCGATATCATCTACACTGAGTTCTAATCGAGTCAATCGTGTGTGCTGTTCAGGGTATTTAGAGAAGTCACTGATGGTTTTTCCATGATAATACAGTGACACCAGTCCAGGACAAGCAGCAAAGATCTGATCCAGCAAACCTTTTGTGTCTCCCGTTTCAGGGGTCATATATAGTGTCAGATCTTCAAGCTTGGGAAATAATGGAAGATACTCTATCAGAGGAATATAACCTTCTTCGGTAGGAACAGCAGGAAAATTGTCGTGGAAGTATGAAATATTAAACGAAAGATGGGTTAGGTGAGACTGGTATTTTGTATATATACTTATGAGTGAATCTGACTGTGCATAAGATGGGTGAGCAAAGTCTATCTTCACCAATGAGTTGAGAATAGGCAGAGATAATAAAGAATCAAGCCAGTGGGAGTCTATTGGGAACACTATACGTTCCAAGTGAGGAAGACTGGCAATGATCTTGTCGAATAAAGGATTAAAGTCTTCGCCGTTCAAAGATGAAAGATCAATACTGCGGATATAATCTCTGGTGGGTGAGTTTTGGGCCAAAATATAGAATCGGAAAAAATCAAAGGGCCGGATTTGGATGTTTCTATACACTTGAGGCAAGAATATGGAGTTCCAGTATCGACATACACTTACACAGCGAGTGTAGTCAGAGATCGAGAGGTGAGTGAATATCTTTTCTTGTACTTCTGAAGATAGTTTGTTCATAACAGAAGAAAGAAAAGTGGGACAAATATCTGTCTAATTTAAACATTAATTGTGCGCAGTATCTGTGTTACTCAGTGTCAACTGCATTCATGCCCTTATTTAAGAAATATTTCCCTACCAAACATTTCTGAAGGAATCTCTTGCTAATTTCGACTTACAAACAAGAGTATTCAGTGAGTGGGTGTTTATTGTAGTAAACAAGTGAAAAATAGACCAGTGGATATAGACAATATTCTGTATATACCTTTTACTGCATTCAAAAGGGAATAGGGAGAAGTCATATGGGAAATGACATTCATGGTTTATACCTAGATAGTGACTTATAATACAGGATCGTGGGTATTAATAACTATATATTTTAAATGTGGGTGGGTTTATCTTCTATCTAAACTGTGATTTCAACTTGAATAAACACTATCACGTGATCGCAATACCTTTTAGATATATAAGGAAGTACTCAAGCATATATAAAAGATGTTACCCAACTTATATGCTGAAATAACTGTAGTAAAACTGTAACATGTATTAAGTATATGTAATGAGTGTATATAGGAAGCAAGGCATAAACCACGTGCTAAAAAGACATAAAGACACTTATTAGAAAGACATAAAGATACGTGTCAAAAAGACATTAAGACACGTACTAAAAAGACTCTTTTCATTTACTTTATTATAAAAGGGGGCTTCTTCTCAGTTCTCAAGTACAGAAAGTACTCGATTAACAGGATCAACTAACGAGAAGGTGAGAAGCCCATCTGATCCCAAAAGTATGACTCAAACCAAACATAATCACAACAACAACTAAGATTCAAGTATTATACCAACACCCCTCTTACCACCGGTGAGTTCCTCGACACTCTTTAAGGGATGACTACATTTAGGCCTACCGCCCGAATGGTCTCTGAGAGGCACCTCCTACAACACCATCACAAATAATCATCATCACAACTATGCTTTCATATCAACCTTCGGGCATTGATACTATGGCTTTGTCGGTTGAGAGACACGATTCAATCGGTCTTGTTTTAATAAATGTCAGACGTCTAGGACGTGACAAAGAAGAAGAAGAAGAGGGAGGGAGGGGTATATCTGGTTATTTATTGTTTACGCCACATGATAAGAGTGACGTTTCCATAGGAACCAATGAAATTTATTATATTTATCCATAAATGGGCAGGATGGTTCAATACATGCAGTTTAAAGAACGAGTAGTAAAATGATGGATCTGTTACTGTAATAGTAAAGATGTTATTCTGCAAAGACAATCTCTAATTGTAACTGATCTACTGGCTTTATAATGTGTTATGGTTAGTATATCTAGATACAGGTGTAACTTATGATATGCTATTTACTTTCTTATAATGGTTTACTCAAATGCATCCATACAATATATCGCTCTTATTCAACATCACAGATAATGAATTCCACTTCCAGTATCAAAAACAATAAATTACCTACGATTATATATATAAACGAACAAGCACTATCAATCACTGGGATATGTCAATACTTCTAATATATGTAATATCAAGGTCTGATATTGCCATCCAAGATTTAAACACATCAGTAGAACACATGTTGATAGCATATATCATCCTCTTATTCTTGATTAGACAGCTGTGTATCATACTCTCTGATTATATCAAGTAGCTATAACTCATACATTGATAGCCATCTGTCAATTTACCCAGCAGTGTTACACCTCGAATGCATTAGGGTATGAGGGAGTACAATGAAACATGTATTAAAATGACACTAGTAAGAATAAGAACAGATAGCAGAAGGTACCTGCATATCTGTTCTGAGTCTGACGCAAAATGCATAAGATTCTCCAAATAACTCTTTCTATAAACAGTCAAAAGGATGAGGGATGATAAACTTTCAACAATATATCTATCCACGTCAATATAAATAAATACTTTAATATAATATTTTCTAGTAATCATTACCCTCATTGTAATTCCTGGAGTGCACTATCCTTTCCATAATAAGCTTCCTTAACCCATCTGCCCTCACTAGATTCTGCCTTCGTTTTCCTTCAAATGGCTTATTTACGACTATCACATCACCTGTATAAGCAGCAACACCCCATTTGAATGAACCCGCATTCTCTACTGTTGTATGCTTTGTGAGATCCCCGTTCAACTTGATATGAAGCACTTCTACTGAACGTGGAATCTGTATGAAATCCACTTTGTTCCCTCTATCTGTATACTTGACATCACAATTATGAAGCACGAGTTCTTTCAGGTTAGGAAAAGCATGTTCTATAACATCCAACACCACGTCGTTCACCGGACACCGTTTCATGGTGAGTTTACGTACATGTAAAAAGGGATTACACTCATTTCCTGTGAGTTTTATATACGATAATACGAGAGAAGTCAAAAGAGGACACGGTATGTACGTTAAAGAGTAATGTGCAAGGTTCATATGGTTACAGATAACAAGATCAGTCAATAAGTGGGCGTATGCTTTCAAGTATTCTTCTCGAATTTGACTCTTGTATTTCCTAGGTGCACTTTTACAGAACACTTTCTTGGTTCCTGATAAGGTGGTAGTGAATGCCAATTGTAATTGACCACCAAATACATGGTTTCCTTTACAATACACTCCTTCGTATGCGTACTGTGCAGGTACAGAAATTGATTGATGCCAACCAGCAAAAATAGATGAATAAGTAGTAGGTAACTTGGCATTCATCTGGATTTCGACTTCATCTAGTGACAGAGACATCAGTGCTTGGAAGAATGCATGGGGCTCTTTCATGTCACCGTTCAGATGCAACTTCAGCACTCGCAATTTCGGACACTTGGATTGGATATATTGCAATTCCTTCACACCGATATCATCTACACTGAGTTCTAATCGAGTCAATCGTGTGTGCTGTTCAGGGTATTTAGAGAAGTCACTGATGGTTTTTCCATGATAATACAGTGACACCAGTCCAGGACAAGCAGCAAAGATCTGATCCAGCAAACCTTTTGTGTCTCCCGTTTCAGGGGTCATATATAGTGTCAGATCTTCAAGCTTGGGAAATAATGGAAGATACTCTATCAGAGGAATATAACCTTCTTCGGTAGGAACAGCAGGAAAATTGTCGTGGAAGTATGAAATATTAAACGAAAGATGGGTTAGCTGAGACTGATATTTGGCATATATATTCATGAGTGAATCTGACTGTGCATAAGATGGGTGAGCAAAGTCTATCTTCACCAATGAGTTGAGAATAGGCAGAGATAATAAAGAATCAAGCCAGTGGGAGTCTATTGGGAACACTATACGTTCCAAGTGAGGAAGACTGACGATGATCTTCTTGAAGATAGGATTAAAGTCTTTGCCGTTCAAAGATGAAAGATCAATACTGCGGATATAATCTCTGGTGGGTGTTTTTTGGGCAAAAATATAGAATCGGAGGAAGTCAGAGTGCCGGATTTGGATGATTCTATACACTTGAGGCAAGAATATGGAGTTCCAGTATCGACATACACTTACACAGCAAGTGTAGTCAGAGATCGAGAGGTGAGTGAATATCTTTCCTTGTATTTCTGAAGATAGTTTGTTCATAACAGAAGAAAGAAAAGTGGGACAAGTATCTTTACATATCCAAAACTTTAAATGTGCACAGTATTTTGTTACACAAGGCCACTTATAGGTATGCCCTTGATTATCTCTTGGGAACAAGGATGATGGAATTTCTGAGTGCTTTTCTGGTTGAGGAGTTAAGCTCGGATAAATCTGTTCATTGAATCAACCAAAAAATGATCCAGGACTTCATCTACTCCTATACTTGATAGCCGAGATATTGCTATTCTTGCAGGTTTTTATTATCAAGCCATGAAGTCAAAGTATGTTGATGATCTATTCTGAAACTTGTGAGAACGTTGATCAGATAACTGAATCCCTTCCTTTCGAAAGAGTCTATTTATATCCTAAAAAGACCATGTCAAAGACGATGTTTATGGTCATTGAAGTTGATTTAGCAAGTGAAGAGACCATTGAGAGGGTATGTTGCGCCTTGATCCATTCTCTAGTTTGGAAGTTTATGTAGTGTTTGCATAACTTATACTGGGCATTTTGCCGCATACCAATATTAATCTATCTATAAGATAGCTATCTACATATAGAATGAATTGTATAGAAATGCAGTAGTAGAGATATCATTCTGTAAGAACAACCTCTAATCCGGGTCAATCTAGTAACTTCATGATATATTCTGGTTAGTGTTGGATGGTGTAAACTATAGAATAACTCTGATTATAACATATAGATACAGGTATAAAATATAATATGTTATTTACTTTTTAATTGTTTATTAAGGTTGATTCATTTTTTATCCAACATTACACACCGTTGCTCTTATTTCCAAACAACCAAAAACATTGAGTTATTTACTACCATACACTTATGGGAACAAACAGGCTATTCTGTTATTACTTCTAGTAGTCCCAAGCATCAAAGTTCTGATATTGCCATTGAAGAATTCAACACATCAGGATCACACGTGTCTATAGTATATATCACTTTTTTATTGTCACTGAGAATCATCTATGCCATACCTTTATAGCTATTTGCCAGCATTGTTACACCCGCGCGAATGCAATAGGGAGTTAAGAAATACAATGAAACATGTATCCTGTAAACACTCAAAAGAAGGAAGATGATAAACTCTCAACAATACATCTATCCACGTCAATATAAATAAATACCTTAATATAAAATCTTTCTAGAAATCGTCTTCCTCATTGTAATTCCTGGAGTGCACTATCCTTTCCATAATAAGCTTCCTTAACCCATCTGCCCTCACTAGATTCTGCCTTCGTTTTCCTTCAAATGGCTTATTTACGACTATCACATCACCTGTATAAGCAGCAACACCCCATTTGAATGAACCCGCATTCTCTACTGTTGTATGCTTTGTGAGATCCCCGTTCAACTTGATATGAAGCACTTCTACTGAACGTGGAATCTGTATGAAATCCACTTTGTTCCCTCTATCTGTATACTTGACATCACAATTATGAAGCACGAGTTCTTTCAGGTTAGGAAAAGCATATTCTATAACATCCAACACCACGTCGTTCACCGGACACCGTTTCATGGTGAGTTTACGTACACGTAAAAAGGGATCACACTCATTCCCTGTGAGTTCTGTATACGTTACTGTGAGAGCAGTCCATCGAGAGCACTGCAGCTGTACCAAAGATACATCAGTGCTTGGAAGAATGCATGGGGTTCTGTCATCTTACCGTTCAGATACAACTTCAGCACTCGCCATTTCGGACACTTGGATTAGATATATTGCATTTTTTTCGCACCATTATCATCTGCATTCAGTTCTGATCGAGTCAATCCTGTGTGTATGAAATATGGAACGAAAGATGGGTTTTGCTGGGACTGATAGCTGGTATCTATTTTGCAGGATGAACAAAGTCTATCTTCACCGGTGAATTGAGACTAGGCAGAGACGATAAAGCATCAAGCCAGCATGAAGAATAGAATACGTTCGAAGTGAAGAAGACGGATCTTTTTAGAGAATGAACATCTTTCCTAGTTCAAAGATGAAAGATCCCTACTGCAGATATCATCTCTGGCGGGTGAGGTTTATAGAATTGGAGGAAGTCAGAGTGCCGGATTTGGATGTTTCTATACACTGGAGGCAAGAAGAGAGAGTACGGACAGTGGAAGAAGTCAGATGTCGAAAGGTGAGTGGTATTTCTGGAAAATAATGTGTTCAAGAAGTGTATCACTTTCTTAAACTTGCGCGCAGTAACGGGTGTTACCTCAAAGTGACATTTATGCCCATTTGACTGCTTTTCATTTTTCATCTTTCTTTAGACACCCAAAAAAAAATCGCCACCCAATATTTTTTTTGCCTTTTTTTGGTTTCTTATAATAATGGCTCGTAAAAGTGATAAGAAACGTTCAAAGAAAGAAGAAAGAGAACTCGCTTATGATGTATTTGAGGCTGAGGAAGTCACAGATAAACGTAAAGGACATGACCTGGACCAAGTAGAGAACTTGGAATACGATGCAGGTGAAATTGACGAAGAGGACGATGAAGAGATTGATTCCGATGACGCATTTGATGAGTCCGATGAAGAGAGATTTGCAGATTATAAGTTCCATGAAAAAGTGAGTATGAGCAACCAAACACACAACAAACAATAAAAACTTATACATAAAGTATAGGCTCATAAGGAGGGTATTAACTTGGACGAAGAAGAATCTTCAGAAGACGAAGAAGAAGACGCATATATGGATATCTCAGAAATGCTTCCAGACACCACACTCGCTGCACTTGATCAGATTCCCGATGAAGATTCTTCTTCAGAAGAAGAAACTGACCCTGACATGCTTCGATTCATAGAGAAATTAGATAAGAAGAGAAGACACACAGACGATGACCATCAGAAGAGCAATAAACGAGTACTCAAAGAACGTAATGAAACACACACAGAAAACGAGTTCAATAAAGAGTCGAGTAAGAAACTATCTCTTGCTGATCTGTTGGTGGATGAGACACTTCAAGTGGACCCACTCAAGAAATCTAAAGCGCTGGATGCACCTGTAGCCAAGCGAATCCAGGATCGTCTCGAACGTCAGGCTGCACTTGCCACAGCGAAGGAAGAAGTGACCAAATGGGAACCTACAGTGAAGAAGAATAGAGCAGCTGAACACTTGACATTCAACGCACCTGATCTCAAGGTGGAGCGAAAGAGTGCTACGTTGGTGGCCAAGTTCAAGCCAGAGACAGATCTTGAGAAACAGATCTCAAGTGCATTGGCAAGTGCAGGCATGCAAGATAAAGAGTTGGAGGAATTCGAGGCTCTCAAATTGAATAAACTGACATTGGAGGAAGTAGAGGAACGCAGAAAGGAATTGAGAAGGATGCGTGAGTTGATGTTTAGACATGAAATGAAGAACAAGCGAATCAAGAAGATTAAGAGTAAGAGCTATAGAAAGTTGAAGCGTAAGGAAAAAGAGAAGATTGTGGATCAGATCAAGGAGATCGATCATGAGGCTGAAGATGATTCAATGCAAGCTGCTTTAGATAGAGCGGAAGAAAGAATGACCTTGAAGCACAAGAATACAAGTAAATGGGCAAAACGTGCTTTAGCTAGAGGTCAATTGGATGAAGGCACAAGGGAAGCATTGATGGAGCAGTTAAGAAGAGGAGATGAGTTAAGAAAGAAGATGGAAGGGGAGTCAAGTGAGAATGAAGGAGACGATGATCTGGATGAATTGAGACAAGAGGTCATTGAAGATACCCCCTCTACTACTGGTTTAATGGCTATGAAGTTTATGCAGGATGCAGCAAAGAAACAGGTAGAGAAGAATAAGCGGGATATGAAGGCATTGGATACTATGTTCGATGAGGAGGAAGAGGAGGAGAGTGGGCATTTCAGTCATGTACAGAACAATCCAGGAAGAATGGCATTTGGTGCCAAGGCAAAACAAGTCCAACCACCAGTAGAGAATGAAGAGAAAGAGGATGAAGAGCAAGAACAACAGCCGAAAGAAGTGAAGCCTAAGAAGGATAAGAGACAAGAATATATCATGGTTCAAGAGGAAGTCTATACTCCTCCTCCTATTACCAAGCCTAGTGATCCGTTGGAAGATGTTGAAGTTGACAATCCTTGGTTACAAGCTGATACTTCTCGATTAGCCAAGAAGTCATCCAAGAATAATGTATCTATTGAATCCCGTGTTGAACATAGTATTTCCAAGATGAAGAAATCAAAGAAAGAAGCAAGCGCGCCTGAAGTAGAATTAGACATGAACAAAGTGCTCTCTGTCAAGAAGAATAAAAAGAAGAAGCCCTCAAATATCATTGAAGAAGAAGATAGTGTCGTTCATAAAGATCAAATTGTATTCAGTCAACGTGATTTAGTGTCTCGTGCGTTTGCCAATGATGATGTGGTATCTGCATTTGAAGAAGAAAAGGAAGCCGAGATCATTGAGGATGGAGATAAGGTAGAAGATCTGACTTTGCCTGGTTGGGGATCATGGGCAGGTGATGGAGTTAAGAAACAAACAAAGAAGAAGATAGTGAAAGTTGTGAAAGGTGTGGATGCTAAGAACAGAAAGGACGCCAAGTTATCTCATGTTATTATTAGTGAAAAGAAGAACAAGAAAGTAAGTGACTCCTGTGTTATTATTATTTTACAATATTATTTACTCCTTATTTTTTTCTAGCTGGAGAAGTACCAGTCTACTACTATTCCTTACCCATTCAAGAACAAAGAGCAATACGAACGTTCTCTACAGACTCCTATGGGTGAAGACTGGAATACAAGTTCTATGTTTGGTAAACTGAATAAACCAAGAATCATCACCAAGTTAGGCCAAGTCATCGATCCATTAAAAGCACCTTTTGCATAAAGTTTTTTTCAACCCTTTTTTTTTGTTTACCCATAGAAAAATAAAAATAAATTATCGGCACATTTGAATCCCAGCTAGAGTGAAATAAAATGGGAAACAAATATTTATATCTTCCCCTCTCTTCTTTTTTTTTTGTTTTTGATTATGGCAGAATCACTCTCATTAGAAGAAACCAAGTAAGAAAATACACAACTCTAAGCTTATTTAGTTTATTCTACTCACACTTCCTTTAGTGCTGTTCGTGCTAAATTAGGCCTTCCTCTTCTCTCTTTAGGTGGAGGAGAAGAAGAAGACGATCCAGATAAACAAGCTTATGATAATTACCAAAAGATAAAGGCTGAACAAGAGAAAGAAAAGAAAGCAGAAGAGATCAAGAAGAAGATTGAAAAGTAAAAATGAAAATAGGTTTTCTAAGGGTTACATTGAACTCACCCAACTTTCTCATTAGATCGAAGAACTTGAAGCGTAGTCTTGAGAAACTCAAAGGAAAAGGTCTTGCTGAACAAAGTGACGATGACGACGATACGTTGAACTGGGTCAAGAAGAGTCGTAAACGAGAACGAGAACTTGCTGAACGCCGTGCACAAGAACTCGACCAACTCGACCAATCTTTCCAACAATACGACGCATCTCAGCTGAAAGGACTCAAAGTAAGCCATGCCATGACAGATTTCCAAGAAGGAGAAGAAACAATCTTGACACTCAAAGACAGGAATATCTTGAACGAAGGAGAGGATGAAGAAGTGGACGAACTCACAAATATCAATATGGAAGATCAAGAACGAGTCAAGAAGAACCTCGAACTGAAGAAGCAGAAGCCAGGGTACAATCCCTACGACGACGATCAGTTCAATGGATCCAAACACAGTATCTTGCCTCAGTACGAAGACGACGATGAACAAGAAGGCTTTGTGATTGGAACCATCAAGAAGAAGAAGAAAGTAGAGGAAAGCGTGTCTGAGAAATTAAAGGAACACACGCTGTCGTATGAGAAGATGCAGGAAATCAAAGATTATTATACCCAGGAAGAAATGCCGTTTAAGAAACCAAAGAAGAAGAAGAAGAAGACGACATTGAGAAAACCCTCCGAACCAATCAAGAGAACAGTGGATTTGGATGCTAATTTCGTCGATGATGATGATTTACAAGAAGCTTTGGCAAGGGCAAGGAGGTTGGCTAATAAGCAGAAGAATAAAGTGTTGAAGAAGATGACCCCTGAGGAAATAGCTTCTCAGTTGAAACAGGAAGTGCAACAAGAACAAGAAGAAGAGGGGGAGTCAGGACTGATTATTTCTGAAACAAGCGAGTTTGTGAATTCATTGGGTAGTAATGTACCTACTTTCAAGAATAAAGAGCCACCTGTGAAAGTAGTGAAGCCGGTAGTGAAGCCGGTAGTGAAATCGGTAGTGAGGGAAGAAACTCCTGTTCATGCAACTATGGTGGAAGATGAGGTCATGGAGGAAGTTCAGGAGGATGAAGTCATGGAGGAACAACATGAGGAAATCAAGGAGGAAATCAAGGAGGAAATCAAGGAGGAACCTATAGTTGAGGAACCTTTGGTCAGTAAAGGATTAGCTGCCACCCTCTCCTTATTGAATCAGAAAGGTGTATTGGCTAAGCCTACAGAAGAACAGATCAAGAAAGATAAAATAGCTGCAGAACAGATTCGTTGGCAGAATGAACAGAGAAAGAGAGAACATAGGAGAGCATTGGAGGAATTAAAAGAGAAGGAGAGAAGAAAGGGACACAGTAAACATTATGATAGAGACAGATTAAGAGAGATGGATAGAGAAAGGGAGAGAGAGAAGGAGAGAGAAGAACAGGCGAGATTGAGAGAGTTTGAGTTGGCAATGCAGAACTATAAACCAGAAGTACATTTGGAATATACAGATGATAATGGACGGGTCATGAAAACAGCTGAAGTAAGAAACAGTAGTGTCTATATAGAGAATATTCACTCACAGCTTTTTTTGTTATAGGCATTCAGATATATGTCACATAAGTTCCATGGTAAAACATCTGGTAAAACAAAGACTGAGAAACGTATGCAGAAGATTGAAGAAGAGCGTAAATTGAACATGATGAGCAGTACAGATACTCCACTTAACTTGGCAGGTGCCTTATTAGAGAAACAACAAAAGACAGGTAGTGCCCATGTTGTGTTGAGTGTTGGACAAAGAGGTGTGGTACCTAAAATGCATAATAATGATAAGAAATAAAAAAAAAAATTTCCCCCCTTTGTGACGTTGTTTTTGGCCCACTTGAATGACTGAAAAAAAAAAGTTAAAATCATCCCTTTCGTTTTTATCCATTCAATAAATATGGCTGCTAAGATTAGACAAAAGAAACTCGATGCTATTGCAGCTGCAGCCATGCCTGTTGGGCAAACAATCATTGCTCAATTTAAGAATGCAGAAGGAGAAACAACTGGTCCTCCTTTAAATTTACCTGCTAATGCCACACCTGAACAACTTGAGTTACTCATCAATCAACTTCTGAATCAAGTAAGTCAATAACCAAGAGTAAAAGGTCTAAGCACTTATTAATATTTTCTATTTAGGCCGAAGATCCTTTACCCTATTCTTTCACTGTCAATGAAGACGAGATCAAAACTGATTTATGGGTAGATCGTAAAGACAAATCAACCGAAGACACACTCACGATCATCTACCAACCTCAAGCCATATTCCGGGTTCGAGCAGTAAGCCGATGTTCCAGCACACTTAGTGGACATACCGAAGCCATTTTATCATGTTCATTCAGCCCTGACGGATCTCACTTGGCCACAGGATCAGGTGATTGTACAGTTCGTGTCTGGGATCTTAATACCGAAACTCCTCGACACACACTAAAAGGACACACAGGTTGGGTACTCAATATTTCTTGGTCTCCTGATGGACTTCAGTTGGCTTCTGGAAGTATGGACAACACTGTCAGATTATGGAACCCCAAAACCGGGCAACAGATGGGCGATGGACTTAAGGGACACACCAAATGGATCACCAGTTTAGCATGGGAGCCTTTCCATCTGAACAGCAAATGTTCGAGATTAGCCAGTTCAAGTAAAGATCATACAGTGAGAGTATGGGATACATCTATGCGTAAGATGAGTTTCTGTATTGCTCAACACACAGCTGCTGTTACTTGTGTAAAGTGGGGTGGAGAAGGGTTGATCTATACTGCATCACAGGATAAATCCATCAAGGTCTGGAACTCGTCTGGCATGTTGATTAAGACGTTGGTCGGTCATGGACATTGGGTGAACACATTGGCTTTATCTACTGATTTCGTGTTACGTACAGGTCCATTCGATCATACAGGAAAGAAGTTACCGGAACAAGAAGCAAAGGAAATGGCATTGAAGAGATACAGAGATTTCAAAGGAACACAGCCTGAGAGATTGGTGTCTGGATCAGATGATTTCACCTTGTTCTTTTGGGAACCTGAGACTTCAAAGAAACCAGTGATGAGAATGACAGGTCATCAGAAGTTGGTCAATCATGTAGCTTTCTCTCCTGATGGAAGGTATATCGCATCTGCTTCGTTCGATAATCATGTCAAGTTATGGGATGGAAAGAGCGGAAAGTTCATAGGCAACTTAAGAGGACATGTGGGTGCTGTCTATCAAGTAAGTTGGTCAAGTGATTCAAGAATGTTGATCAGTGCAAGTAAAGACAGTACTTTGAAGATATGGGATTTGAAGAAGATGAAAATAAAGATGGATTTACCTGGTCATTTGGATGAAGTAAGTAAATGAAATTGAAAAGTTTAGACGTTTATTCATAGCCCTTTGAATAGGTTTTTGCTGTCGATTGGTCTCCTGGAGGAGATAAGGTGGCAAGTGGAGGTAAAGATAAACAGCTGAAGATCTGGAGACATTAGAAGAAAAAGTCTCTTTTTTTTATTTGTACAATTAAAATATATATAAAAAAGAATAGATCTCTTTTTTTTTAAAAAAAAAATAGTCTAGAGTTCGATCTCTTCTTTTAACTTTTTAATTTCATCCTTGACCAACTCCTCCGTTGCTTCTCTCTTTGTCATTTCTATGGTAACAGTTGTTGTGGTTTCTTTAGGATCCTTGGTTACTTTGACGATAGTCTCCTTGGTCACGGTCTCCTTGGTTTCCTTGATGACGGGTGGTCTAATATGTGGTTGACATCTCCAATAAGGGTACTGTCTTATTCCCTCTACTTCCTTCACATCGTCTCCTTCTTCTTCTATAATCACAGCCTCCTTCAATTCATTCACCAATGCTTCATAGTCATCCAGCTCCTTTACTTTACCCAGCCTTGCCCTTATATCTGTATGATGTTTCAATGTTGTATGTAAGATCTTGAACAGATGCCCTTTGATCATACCAGGATGTGTCTTGACCTGTCTACATATATCCAAATACTCCTTAGCCATCTCAAATGTCAATGGAGGTTTACCAGGTGAAAAGATGGCTGGATTATAAAGACTTCCTTCTGCCAACATCACTGCATCTACACCGGTATAATCAATACATCTTTGTATATCTTCATGGTAAAGGATATTTCCATTAGCAACCACAGGAATCTTCAAGGCCTGTTTCACTGCTCTGATCTTATCCCAGTCAGCTAATCCGGTGTTATGTCCTTTCTGTTCTCTTAATCTACCATGCACAGTCAACATTTGTGCGCCTGCACGTTCGATCATCTTTGCATACTCGATCGTTTTCTCTATGGTGGGGAAACATCGGATCTTGACTGTGACAGGAATATTTAGCTGGGTGTGGAGTGTAGATACCAGTTTCTCAATAAGCTCCCATTCGTCTTGTAAGAATGACCCATAGTGGCCACGTTTAGCTATATGTTGAGGACAACCTAAATTAATATCGACGGCATCACATTGAGTTTCGACTAATTGAGCTGCCTTTAATAATATATCAGGATCATTAGCACAGAACTAATTGAATAAAAAGGAAGAGTTAAGAAAAAGAAAGGACAAGAAGTTTGTATATATTTTTTTACTTGAACTATCAATGGCCTATCTTCTGCATTGGTTGTGAACTGTTCGTCCCTGTATTTCTTAACTTCACTAAACAACTTGGCATGAAACATAGGAGTCACACAGACATCAGCACCGTATCGTCTACTTAAGATTCTCCAGGCGAGTTCACTCTGGTCTACCATAGGAGCCAGGATCATTTTAGGTGACTTTAGTGTTTGATGGAAGAAGTCATATCCTTCTAACTTAGTAGGTGCCATGACCATGTAATAAATAAATAAAAAGAGGGTGAAAAAGAAAGGAGAGAGAAGTATTGTACTTTTTTTTTTGAAAGTTTTTTTTTTGAAGATTACTGTATTTTGGCAATATTATTGGTACGTATGGTAGTGGTATTTGCAAAAAAAAATAGATAATGTCGGTATTCAACCAATCATATTATTGAGAACAGACAGAATGTGATAAATGTATGCCCTTTGGGTCATGTCCTATTCCTCAAAACCCTTTGCTTGCTTCAGAGTTGTTGTCTTCCTACTCTTCTCAATGGCTGGTCTACTCTTATCTAATGTTAAATCGAATACCCTATGTTATTGTATTCTCTTTTATATCTAAATCTCCAAAAAAAAAATTTTTATTCATCCAAAAACATTTCAATAAACAGTTAGATGTCTACAAGTGAGTTATAGTGTGCACCTAATGAAAACAGATGTTTGTGATAACTAAGAAGAAGTGTTGGTTAAAAATCAAGGAGAAAAACCGCATTAATCACACTTACGCCAGCTTAATAATGTCTTTATCTGGATATTCATCATCACATATCTTCACTATAGGGCCATCCATCTGAACAATATCCACAGGCACTTGCTTTGATTTAGCCAATGCAAGTATCTACACATCATATGAGCTCACCCTATCTGATACATGGATCATCCACTCACCTCTAGCTGTCCTCCCCAACAAGCAGTGTGTTCTATGTTATGGCAATACTGATCAAAATTGCCATCTTCAAGGTATAAGAATGGGATGAAATCATCAGGATGCTGTCTCATATAAGAAGCAGCCAATGAACGTAGCTCCTTATAAGTGATCTAAATCATTAAAACATTGAATAACTTGTAATAATTCTTTGTTTTGTGTTTATCTACTTTACACTGTCATCGTATCTTAACCTTAATTGATCAGCAAATGCATTGTATAAACTATGCGACTGAGGTGAATACTCAATATACATTACTTGCTCATTTCTCATGCTTACCAGTGTCCATCTGCTGTGATTTGCTTTATCCTTAAATTAAGTGGTAATATCATCTTCTGTATGGCCACTAACTCCAATTGTCCCATATCCTCACATTCACTCGGTTCATTTCTGATCCGCTCTAATTCAGCATTCCTCTTTTCTATCCTCATTCTCGCCTTATTCACCTTCTTCTTTGGAGTGACAGGTGCAGTGACAGGTGCAGTGACAGATGAAGTTGGTTCAGTCACAGTGAGTTGGTTGAGTCTGTCAAGAGAAATACCATCATCCAACTATACTGAGGTGAGTATGTGAGATATCCATAGCTGTGTAATACTTACTTCTTCTTCTGGTGTGCCTGATAATTCGTTGATTTCATCTTGATGTTTCTTCCTTAATTCATACTCTAAATCGGCAATACGTTGATTCACTTCTCGTTTCTTCTTCTTATCTGATTTAGGCACTGATTTTCTTAATTGAATAATAGTCTGTGTTAACTGCTTCTGTTCTTCCCTGTGTCTCTGTACCAACTCATCCATCATGTAAATAATAGAGATAAAAAGAGGAGCTGTATTTATATTTTGTTTTTTTTTTATTTTAATATTTATTATTTTTACAAGTCACATCTATGGTTGTTGTGATAATGCCAGATACTGTTGTTGTCTTCTATCCAATACACGTCTCTTATTGAAATACTCCACCTATCATTGATTCAAAAAGAGTCAATAACAAGTCTAAATCATATGTGTTCCTACATTACCCAACTGGCCATACATCCTTGTTCATACTGTTTCTTTAATTCTAGACATGAGGGTGCTTTTTCTGGTGATGTATCCACCACTGTAGGATCCAATATATCACATTTATCTAAACACTTGAAATATTCATCACGTAAAAACCAACATTGTTTTCTTTCTGCACGTGTGGGTGGTTTGGAATCTACCATTTGAAAATAAATAGTAAGGAGGGGAAGAAGGTTGGAGGGGAGGGGGGTATTCAATAGGAAAATATAATAAATAAAAAATAACTGACATTTAATTGAAAAAAAATAAGAGAGGGGAGGTGGGGAGGGAGAGGTTAAAGGGTTATTTACACTAATATTTATTATATTATTTATGATAAGATGAATAACTAGCCGTTTCTTCATCTTGTTTCAATTCACCTCGTTTCACCCATCTCTTTAGTAATTCTACTTCAATGTTACCCAGTATGAGTTGTTCAACATGGTAGAGTAAGAGAGGAGTGGATAGAACACCAATGGTGCCTGGATCACCATTCTGATAGAGCACATTGATCAATGGTACACCCATGGCTACTGTCTTGGTAGCACCACAGAACTTAGGAGGAGAGTATGAGTAAATTATAAATAGAGTATCACTATCCTCATCTTACCATGACTGCCACTGTATCTTCTCTTGAATATCTTAATCTCTTAACCCAAGGAGGTGTATTAATAAAGGACGGTAAGGGTAATCTAGCCAATACTAAACACAGTAATGAAAACAATATATAGAAGAGTGCATTGATAGCTGCAATCACCACTATATCCTTGGGCTTGACAGATTGAAATGATCCTGAATGCACTGCATCTGAGAATACGGACCACACCATGGTTAATAACATGAAACTACTCACATCAGAAAACCGGCACTTGACTTTGAGCTTGGCTACTCGTTCAGTAAAAAACCATTGGATGATCTGGCCAATGAGTAAAGGTACAAGTACAGTCAGTCCAAGCTGTTTCAATACTTTCACAAAATCCACTTGTCCTCCTACTTGTGTAGCACTCTCATCTTCAGGTGTAGCCGATAATAAAGGACCCTGGAAAGCAGATACAAGTGCAGGTGATATAAATATACCCAGCACATTTCCCAAAGCAGCATTCATCAGAGCTTTTTTTTTCATTTATGACATATAAGTTAAAACATACAATGGTATAGCATCTAGAGGTATCTTTTTACCTGATGCCTCGTTTCCTTGAGCATTCTTAGTCATCACTACATTCGATGATACAGTTGTGGGTGTACTTGCAGCAATGACGATACCCATCAATAATAATGAATTGATACTAGCATGTACATGAAACAACATCATCACAAACCCAAACACAAAGAATGGAATCATCACTAGATTGATAACCTGGATCAAGAAATGAAGTCGAATACGTAGAATAGTCTCTGCTAGTATCTTTGTGCGTAAAGATAGTCCCGAGATCAAAAAGATTACAATCACTGCACCTAGAAATGATGATAAGTAAAGAAAGAAAAAAGTGTACTTTCATCCTTACCCCACTTGATTGTCCACTCTGCTCTCAAATAACCACCTTTCCTGGCCACATCTGGTACAAGTATAGCCAATGCAATAGCCACCATCAATCCTAATAAGAACCAATACTTTTCTAATATCCCAATCAAGACCTTTTTGGTAGTCGTGCGATCACTGTATTTCAGCTTGGATTCATTCATGGCCAATTTCAATAATCCAAAAAAAAGAGAAGAACGAAAGAATGCCATCTGAGTTTATTATCATTTTACTCTTTCCTCTTTTTTAATTTAACTTGTGTCCTTTATAACTCATGAATTTATAAGGGGATAAAGGAGTTTTCTTTTTTTTCTGCTTTTCTTTTTCACTCCTTGAACATTTTGATCGACATATTCCCTCTTCCAGGTAATGAATGTCACACAGGATGATCCTTTGGGTTTCAGCTGATTTAAAACTGAAAGGTTCACTCTTGTTTTTTGTGGGAATGCAGAAGAAAAAAAAAGGAAAAGGGGAGTGGAATAAAGGAAAATAAATGGAACGGATGTTTCAAGAGAAGTGAAGAAAAAAGGGGTATTTCGTGCATATATACAGTGATTTAAGTTAATTGAATATCATTATAGATTATATATGCATTATTACAACATAAAGAGGTCTCTTTTATTATTTATAACAACGGGATTCTAGATAGTGTGTCAGATGTATCATTTACTTATGTTCACTTTGATAAAAAGAAACTGATCAGCCATAGCACATACATTCCTTTGGTAAGTGGGTAAGTCAGGGTTTAGGATGAAGGAGTAAAGAATAAGAGAATTTTGTTCCAAACATAAGTAGTGGGGATATACGCACTGTGCATGTAGGTAATCAACTTTTAGATATGAATAATGAGGATGAATTAATTTACATACACACACTTATCATGATCCATCACACACTCTATCGAGACTTTCGTTGTCGGATCAGAATGACCGGATCGGGTTCCGTAGTTCCGTTGCTGGAATTCATCGGCTTGGTTACCAAGAGAAGTAATCATCGAAAGGCGGACATTTCTAGTGTACACAAGATCATGTAACACGATTGATTTGAGTACCATTTGAATGGATTATATACCAGTAAGTCCATTCTATGGTTAGATGTGATATACTGTAAACCAACAGCAGATACATTCAGTTCGAAGGTATATCATTATTCAGGGAGTGGGTTTCTCGTCACTATAACAGTCAATTACACAATGTTAATTGCTTGTGTAATATATTCTTTATAAATAAAATCAAGTTATAAATAAACACACTCTATCCGTTCTTGTCTTGATTACGCCTATCTTACTGTGAATAGATAGACAATAGTCCCGTTAGTCAAGATAGAGTAGGCGGGCATCAACGAATAGAAATAATAAGATTAATCATAGCAAATCGGGTGTTCTGTAGTATTTGTATCTACTGAAAGTATGGATTAAGAAGTAAAATAGATACTTACTACAACCACATCGCATTGCATTAGAATAGATGCTAAAATTTCCAGCATGATATTTTAAGACAGCCATGTCCATATGCTTATGGGCAAGTAACAAATACCAAATGTATCTCCTTTAAATCATGATAATTCTAAATAGTCAAGGGTTTCTTCAAGAGGAGCTCCCAGGATAACCTCGTTCATCATCATACAAATGAAGCTGTCTTTGAAATGCAGATGCTGAGAGAAAAGCATGGATACTTAGGGTGTGTTACTGAAACTTGGATAACATATGGTCTACATGAGATGACATTTTTTCAATGTAATATCTATTGCGGGAGTAATCAGAATAAAAATGATTTATTGTAACTAAATTAAGGATATGGGAGGCCAGATGAATAGTGTTATCTGGTTATATTGAAATAAGCAGGTATTATTATATAGAATGGGTGGATAAAGAGTAGGGGTATTATGTGAATGAAGTATATAATAAGCATATACATATATAGGAAGTGGTATTTCTGGATGTGGAATTATGTGTGAATTATATAAATGATATATTTCCTTCCATTGTTCTTAATTAGCTGTATTGCTCAAACTACAGAGTGTCAGATTATCAATTTCAGCCATGCCCTTGAGATACAGCTTCTGTGATAATGGGGATTCCAAGATGTAGCCAACCACATTATTTTCAAGAAGAGCAATAGTAACAGAGTACCATAGTATGGCAAGAGAAATACTTACCAGTGACCCTACTAATACTTGATTTGCAGTGTTCTATTCGAGATAGATACTGGAAGCAGATACTATAACATCAAGTAGAATCAACCCAGTTACGTTCAACATCTTCCATATACATCATCCATGGCCAAGTATTCGCGGAGATATAATAATCAGTACATGGAGAAATAACCGATAAATTGTGAATGACTTGATGGCATTCAATGACTATCACCTAAATGGGCACGAGAGCTCTTTTATTTGAAGGCACCTTCAAGAATGCTACTTAATCCTTTACTCAATAAACGGCCACAGAGCATAATTATGATTGCCATTTCTCCATCTGGAGGCAATGCCTGAACCATAAAATGTGAGGGATGCGATAGAGGTCGATGTGATGTATGCTGGTTTATCAAAGAGATTGAATTGTACATGGGTTAATGAGATCGAGGATAGCCTGTGATATTGGGTCGGGTGAGTAGAAGATATAAGCCAAATTAAGGACTATGAGATGGCTAAGAGTAATTGAAGCAGGGTTTAATGGGCTTGTTTAAAGTATGTCAAAAAAAGGCAATCCGGAATTGTCATTGCTGTATATATATTACTTTAGACAAATAACCACAATAGCCTGGTAATTTGATCATTCATGGAATACAGTCTCTTTCTACTGTCTTCCCATATATTCCTACATGAACAATCACCCAAATAGCAAATATTCATTCCGAAGGCTATGTGATGGTCTTTTAAGCATAAAAACCTTAACTGAATTTATGCTCAGCAAGCCCTTTACCACCATCATCCATTACACAAGTTAATTGCTAGTGTAATGTCATTTTTATAACTGAGATGAACTGGGTAAATAACTTCTTTTTATTCTCCCAATGACTAACTTGTTCGAGCATTGATTCTGACATGTTTAGTGATGTATCTATAATCTCCTGTCATTATGGATAATAATCTTCCCGTTATACTTGATCTTATAACGGATGTCTATATTATCAACTCCACAGCCAATGATACCAGTAGATCTATATTACTATATATTATAGCAAGTAATAAGATCTTGGATAGTTCTTCTCCCTCTCTTTTAATAAAGAATCTTAGTTGATAGTCATTGACTTATACACGTCCCCATCACTCTATCATATATAATATTACTAAAACACTTCATATTCTAATGTTTCCCTCTCTAAGTACATCGTACGGATACCATTATCTCTATTAATTTATTTTATCAAGGTATTCTTAAAGATAGACTGATATCTGATATATTTCCTGAAAATGATAAAATGTGCATACGAACATTCAGGAGGTCTAAGCAGTAAATATAAATAGGACAATCAAGTGTAAGATATGATAATAGTAACTAATAATTCTAGTGGAACATCATAATTTTATAACGCCAAGTGGGAACGACTTGTGAATGGTAGCCAATATAGTACCTTGGGAAATAGAGTCTATTATAAAGTGAATGGTGTATCCGTATTTTACACGGATAACATGATAGAAGAGTATTACCGATGATTGCAGATCAATGGGTGAGAGAGAACAGAGAAGGATGGGCTCATTAATTCTGTTTTGGTGTATACTTGCTAGAAGAAATTTCTGGTGAATTGCCGAATGAAGAAAATCAAACATTGGCTATTGGCTGTCCCTGATACATGGAGGAAGAGTTACTTGAATTCAATCACATTACAGCACTATGGTTACACATTATCCATTGGTAAATATTACCTTGTCTGTCTACCCACAGAAATCAACAAAGTGGTGTTCTATGGCTATGTGATGCGGATTTCAATCAAAGGGCACGTTGGAATTGCTAAGCATTCATTAAGAATTGTTTGTGGATTATGAAATTAAATAATACTTGCTGGATACAATATTCAATGGGGATACCGAAGAACTCGAATAATATAATATGAACCTGGATAAGATAGTTGGACTTTGTAACTATGAATAACTGGAAAGTAAGTCCATATAGGATGTTTCAATCAAATACAAAAAAGTAATCTGATTTGTCAATAGCTTCCTCCTCAAATTATTTTAAAAACTAGAACATGAATATAAGAGTACATATCTTCTAATTTTCATGGAAAAAATTTTATTAGACAAAAGCAATACATTAAAATCAATCACATTGGATATCATCCGTAAAAACCTGACATTTTGTTCTGCTAGTTATGCATTCATCAAAGATAAGATAGTTAAAGTGAGTGATTCACATCACAATGTCAGGGCAATTATTATAAAAGGTTATCGATCGATTAACGGAAGGGAGATTCCCAATCTTATAAATTGGTTGCCTTCTAAATTTCAGCAAGGCAACATAGTTATAGATTAACCAAGAATACGATGTTTATGATAGGAGAAAACCAGATACTACATAGCCAATTGAGGATTAACAACTATGCCCCCCGAATAGATAAAAAAGCTGTATTAAACTGTATTTCAAATGGTGTTAATTTATATCGGTGAGTATCAACCACCAGTATCAAATGCGTGGTATTCATTTAGCAAAATTGTATCAATAGATGTTGGACGGATTAAAAATTTAGTATTGTATATCGATACAAATAATAAAGACTTATGCATTAAAAATACTTCAAGCAAAATACATGACTGATAAGCTGCTATCCTATGATTATTAAATTTATTTTTATTATAGTCACTCGCTGGTTGAGTGCTTCGATGTTAACAAGCATGAAAAAAAGTTCCATGTATCCAATATCACAAACAAGTAGGTTAGGGTTAACTTATTCTGATCACAAGATATTTAAACTAGAGAAACAACATAAGCATAAAGAGGCTCTTCACTGCGCGGAGAAAAACATTTTCAGTATTATAAGTAGTATATTTAAAGCGCTGAAAATAAAGCTTCTACTAAATTAAGTTATAAAGAATCTATCACAGGTCATTCACGACACACATTTTGGTGAATTATTTACCTTTGATTAATACAAAAGTAATGTCCCATAAGATCTTCAGAAGAAAATGCTTGTAATAAACACCAAATACCTTCAAGTGATATAATACAACATTTGATTTCGAAAGATGATTCATAACATAAGACTGATACATTTACATTTTACTCCTCAATTAATCAATCTCTACTGAACACTTTTTTTACTGATCATGAAAAAATATATACTATATTTGAAAAATACAACATGAAACATCTTTAAAACCATCCAATGAAGTGGGTTTATCGTGAAAAGGTGTCTGTTTGGTACAAGGAAAAACAGACGAAATACTGTAAAAACTTTGTACGGATTTATTATCAAAAATAATAAGAAAAAATAAAATGACTCTCTCAAAGCGACGAGAACAGATGGGCTATTTATATTAGTTGGATTGACCAGGGACCAAGGATTGTAACCATGATCTGTAAAGGACGAATAACGATAGAGGTAAGTGTCCCTGAACTATCAAGGACGAATGATGATAGCTGTAAGTGACCATTTCTTTATTCTCATGATTGTTCCCTGGATGTTGGATTATGCTATTGGACTTGTCCTGGATTTGACATTCATCCACGAATCGGATGATGTGGGATAGAGGATAATTAACCGGGAAGAATGTGCTATGTGGATAAAGAATTAATACTAGACCATGATTGATTCAATACATAAACCAATGGATAATGTAAGTGGTAGTGTATTCTTAGTAGAATGTAAATGTAGAATATAGAAACAGCAATAGGTCGTATTAGACTCTATTGTCAAGTATACATATAATAAAGCACAACTGCAGTTAGATTGACCTGGTATGGGAATATGTCAGTTATTTAAGTTATGCCAATTGTGTAATACAAGTATGATCCCTGATAGAATCTATATCTTTCTTATGTTAACTGATCTAATCTTAAGTATCCTCAACACAACCCTACCTCATGAGTAAACCATTTGCACAAGTAATCCATGAATTGAGGATACATATCTGAATCATTTTTGAGGTTTGATTGCTGAGTATTTGACATGTAATGTCAGGACATCCTTCTCTTGATTGTATATGCTCCCATAGTAGATCACTCACACAGCTTCTATTATATTGTATTAAATTCTTTTTCTTTTTAATATAAGAACGGTTTCACTATCGACCAATGTAATATCCTTGTTGAATGGTAATATTGCATTCAATGCTAGATCAATATAAGTTGGATTTAGTTGTACTTGCATCATATACTGAGGATAATCCAAGTATTCTTCAACTTTTTTAAAGCACTCTATTGTATCTTTGCAGTGAACAGCAGACACCTGTTCACGATGAATCAACTTTATTGGATGATTCGAAAGATGATTCGTGTTGTATTCTTCAAATAAAATACGTATTTCTTCCTGGTCAGTAAGAAATGTGTTCAGTATAGATTGATTAATCGAGAATTAGCATGTAAATGTGTCCGACTTGTTCAAAATATTTTTTGATATAAATATTGTATTGTATACAATTGAAGGCATTCTATGTCTATTATCAGAAATTTTTTTTGAATGTCTGAAGTGTTTTAGTAATATTATATATGATAGAGTGATGGGGACGTGTATAAGTCAATGACTATCAACTAAGATTCTTTATTAAAAGAGAGGGAGAAGAACTATCCAAGATCTTATTACTTGCTATAATATATAGTAATATAGATCTACTGGTATCATTGGCTGTGGAGTTTATAATATAGACATCCGTTATAAGATCAAGTAGAACGGGATGATTATTATCCATAATGACAGGAGAGTATAGATACATCACTATACACGTCAATGTCTCTTGATAATTTGCATTGTTTTACAAACAAAGGATTTGATAAATGCGCATTTAATATAGATCGTAGTTGAAGCTTCAACGGTAGATCTAAGACTGACTTTAATTCATGGAATCAGCAGTTTTTTTAGTTTTTATATTCTGCTTCTTTCTCGAATATGGTGATTTTTTTGATGATTGCTGCGTATCAATTTTTAACAGTCTTTTATATCTAATTGATTATGTTAATATCCAATTCAAAATCAAGTGTATTTAATGAGAATAGTAGCTTACTTGTCTGTAATACTGATACTTGACACTTGAAACTCGTGTTGATGCTTGGTAACATAAAAACATTCATTCAATGAGTAGCTATTATCAGTAATCATCAATACAAATATAAGATAGTCTATTAATCCAATATTACCAGTTTCCAATCATAGAGAAATCCCTGATACTGCTTTCTTTGTTTTCCGAGTTAATATAAAGTACGCTGCTGTTATCCCAGCTCAGGTCTACCACAATAATAATCAATAAGGGACAGATAGAAGTTGTTCTTAATTCCATTTACCAATATACATAATGTTTCCTTGTGAAATGTCTTTCAATGTTTCTTCATTTTTAACAAGCGGTATATAGTTGTCCTTTTTTAACTGATCCTGCACTGTTTTTATTGCTCCAGTTCCAATAATTGCTCCCTCTGTTAAGTTAAAATCATGATGTTTTGCTAAAAGCTTTGGTGGCAGCATGCTAATAATATGTTAAATAATCTTTTTAAAAACATATCCCGAGTTATTTGTTACAATTACTTTAGCATTATAGTAGTCTTGGCTTATTCGTTTAATCTTATTTTCAATTGCAAGAAAACTATCAGAAGAATTTTCTCTGTTATCTCTAACAGTATTTCCTGTAATTGACTCCAGTTCCTTACCTTTTTCCAAAAGAACCTCTCGTTCATTACGTTTGAATGTGGATCTCCAGTTTCTTTCAATATGTCTAGCAAAGAATTAACACCCCTCTATTAAGTTAAGAGTATTAATATTTTATATTTCAATAACAAAAAGTACAGATCAACGTACATGTCATTTTCGAAATCGGATAAGTTCATTTAACTCGTCCAGGTCTATATCATATTTCTCCAGTTTCTTTCTTCCCTGTTGAATACTGTTTCAAATAAGTACTTCTTGCTATCATAGTGTACTGGCAGTTTATGAATAGTTTTTAGAGTATAAGTTGAAGCATTTTTGAGTCCCTTGATTGGTGGTCCAATTTCATAACCATAAAATATTGCATTGTTGCGCGCATCTAGTAGACAGACAATGTAATATTCACCATTAATAAATAGATGTTTATAGTGGGGTATTTGCAGGTGTCTTATAAGAGCGTCAGATTTCTTTATAACAATTTTATTATTAATACTTGTTACTTGCGTGCTAATAATATGTTGTTTAACTGTTTCCGGATTAATGCTAGCCCATTCATCAGAAACGGTCAATAGACAATGAAAAGTACAACCTAAAAGGAATTCTTCTTGCATATCTGAATTATATCCTACAAGTTGAATGTGTTCTTGTGCCATGTACTTTATATAAGCACAAAATACACCAATCGTAAACATGTCTCTTTTATTTCTTTTACTCTCTTGTTTTCTCATTACTTGATAATACTCAGCTATAATGTTTTCTATGTAGAACACCGATATGCGATCGATGCCGTTGTATTCTTTGCTCAGTATTAGACCTGAAAAAAACTCTGATCTGATTATTTCCATATTCTTGTTAACTATACAAGCAGATCCACTAATAAAAATGCTTAGTTTGATAATAATAATAAGTAATATCATATTTACTATGCGTATGCATAAAAGCTATCTCTGCATGTTTCGTCTTTTTCATGTGAATGTTTATATGATAACAAATCCACCTCTATATCTAAATACCCAGTTTAATAAAGCAGTTAATACTTGTTATTAATTATTAGAATTGTGCATACATACAAATAGAAAAGATAAAATCGTTTCCTGTACAGTTAGCCATGTTGGTATTTCTGATAATGTAGATAAAAGGGAGAAAAGAACATAAAAAATAGACATTGTTTATTAATAGTGGTATTGTATTACACAATCATTTATCCTTGTGATTAAAATTGTTACATCTACTATCTCAGATTGGAATATTTAACTTATCATTATATATTCTGTTGATTTTAGCTGTCTTTTGCCATACTTTTACACCTACCCATGTAGAGCTATTTTATGATAAAAACCTAATTGAATAGAATATGTTTAATTGTATGTAAATATCAGCGCAGACAGCTCAAATCACTTATCTTTTGATAAAATTACCAAACCAGGGTCGGAACAATGACAAAAGACGGGCTATATAGGGTACGTTCCATATTTAATTAGTTGCTTGAGTAACAATATGTTTTGATATTAAAAACCGAAGTACCTTGAGTGTCGTGCAAATCAAAACCTTAACCATTACTGTTTTCAACATTATTACCGTATAACACAGTTTAGTCATTAATACAGTCATCTCCCTGCCTTTACAGCATTGGTCAAAGCTTTTTATATTCTGGATTAAATAATAAAAAGGTAAAGTCTATGAATCTGTTCTGGGTTATCTTGAATATAAATATAAAATCAAAGATTTGAACATAATGCTCTAGGATCGTGATTCCCATTCAGCTTCTTCGTACCATGAATCAACTGTTCTACTCTCAATCCTGCCTTCATTTCACTTATTGTTCATCATCCGAGTGAATCATGAGATTCACGAAGGCTGTCAGGCTTTTTGTTCTTTATAGTGTTTATAAATCATACCATCTTTTAACAAGCGTTGCTTTTTTCTTTTTCACCACCTTTAATTCCAGTTAAAGTCTCGCAGACTCCCTTACTAGGCAAAGCAAAAAGAGCAGCCATTTCTAATCTTCGTTCAAGAATCAATGTTCTTCAGAAGAAAACAATTCCTACAGCCAAATTGTAGAGAATAACAGTACTCCACATACGACTTCATTTCCTCTAGTCAATTCTCAATCGATGTCCCGAACATATTGTGACACTAAGATTATAGTCCCACGCCCAAAATGCTAATCAAACTAAGGACTATCATTTTTATCCAGAGATACCCGCGTAGGTATCCGAATTATGAAATCGAAGTTCTTTATTTATTGTCTACTTTGGAAGTTCGTTCCAGACCAAAATATCGGATTGTCCGGCTGACACATCTTCTGTCCAGTCGTATAAAAGCTATACAAGTTATCTTCTTGACTTGGAAGCTAACTTATTTGACTTGATGGATTATGCTATGAGTTTGTTGAAGCCTAAAATGCTTAATTTATAAGATTTTATAAAAGAAATAAGCATTTGGTTTATGATATTTTGATAAGAGTTTATTTATTACAATCAAAGTTATCTTTGAGTGTTCAATGTTCGAAAATGTGAGCTGTACTTATCTTTCAACTGTTGAAGTTTTTTGAAAGAGTTTTCATAATGCTGAAGTAGCCCTTGTGCTTCTTCGTTGTCAATGTATATTATGGCAAGTAGATCATTATTACCATGATGCATCCTATTTTCATAGTCGACAGCACGGCGAAGCAAAGAGAGAGTGGTAGGGTTGGAGGAAGAAGAAGCAGTGGTTAAAGGAATGGTATCACCACTTCTATTGACTCTACAACTGCTGGCAACAGTAGTATTATCAATTGGAAGTAGAGATATCTTCGACGGTACACTTGGAACTAAAGAAAATCTCTCCTACATGTAAGCATAAGAGATCCATATGTTTACAAGCACGTTGGTGTCTACTATAATAGAAGCAAGAGCACGATCTGACTTCATTACTTTCGTCTACAGGAATAACATACGAATTGCTATGCGAACAATCCAGTTACCAGCTTCTGCTATTGCGACATTATTATAATCGACGTGTTCAGTAGAACCAGAAGGACTGGTAATCATCACAACACGGCTTTCAACAGGAATTTCTTCTGCCACGAGCTGTGCCCTTCTTCTTTCTTATTCTGCTGCCGCCGTAGGTCCATGATTAACCTCTACACAATCATACTCTTCTCTGTAATAATATTCTACTTCTTCAGTCAAAGTAAACATCAATCTATCCATACGTTTGTTTCTTGATCTTCCAAGGAAAACAGATCTCAGTTGATTATGCCACGATTCTATATAATTGTTGGTGAGCATATGAAAGAACTCAAGAGGATGATATGCTCTGCTTCAAATGTTATACTTAGCTTCATTGCACCAATTTGCTCTGAAGTAATTTATACACTCTGGGTGAGCACCCTCGTGTCTAGCGATAAATGAATATATTTCAAGGTAGAAACTATCTTCGTCTTCTTCAAATAAGATAACCATTAAACGGCTAAGAGCTTTACTTCTAAGGATACGACTATCAGCAGATCTTCCTCCTGATTCCACTTTTAAGGCTATTTGTGTGTTCCATACTTGACTGACGTGAATATACAGTATTGGATTAAACATCCAAGAAACACATTGTTGATAGCGTTGGTTTCAGAATCACTGCAATCAATGGTGAACTGAGTTGATTCTACTATCCATTCTTCGTCCTTCAATAATTTTAGCCACTGAGCAAGAGGCCCGACAGAATGATCATTGATAATCATATAGGCGCAGGGAAAGTTATGACCAAGGATATCATCTCTGATGACAATGGTATAAAGGATCCATCTGATCTTTTGGTAAAACAATGTGTGGCATCCGGACAATACACGCCTTCACAGTGAAATGTCTACTCTTTTGGAAGCGTGACACAAACCCAAGAGCAAACATTCTATCATTGCCCTTTGCAAGTAACCGCGGAAAATGAGATAGCCCGTGGGCACAAGCTTTGTTTCAACTCAAATTCTGGTTGATTCCATATCATCATTAAGAAACAGATAGATGGCCTTCACAGAAAGAAAAACTTAAAAACCTCAGGGTACTCTAGTCAGGTACTCGACTTTCAGCTGTGCCTTACTGTTGTACTTCTTCGTTTCCTTTTGGATGGGGAGGTCCATAGCAGCTGCACATAAGCACCGTTCCCATCGCATATCTCAACTCAGAAAAAAGCTTACGTTGCCTTGCTACTGAGAAAGTACCTGACCGCTTGTTGGATTTGAGGATATTCCAGCTTACTGCATAAGCTTCCTCAAGGCCAGAAAGACATTCTTTCCAGTCTTCTTTACGAACATAGACTGTATCCATACTCGAGCCTCATAATGTTGGTAACCTCAGAAGGTTCAAGCATATGATGAATGTCAATCAAGTTGATAGGGTGAGTATTGTTGCATTCAGGGGTAGACGTGTTATTTGTTATGAAAGTATGAAGAGTATTCGGAAAAGGTTTTTTTTTATCAGTCTCGTGTGATCAGAACAGTAAAGGGTGAATGAAAAAACGTTGCAGGAAATACCAGACCAACCGGACACCGAACATTTAAAGTGGACAATAAATAAAGAATTTCAGAATAGGATGCTGATATGTGACTTCAATTCATGCACCATCCCAGTCAATGGTTAACACGGAAGGTGGTACTATACAATGGTCTCATTGATATACTGGTTCTCTCTATAGATTTCAACTTCTTTTGGGAAATGATTTATATACTCTTTAATGATTGTTTATATACATGTGGATTAACAAACGTTCCTCCACATTGAAGGCAATAGATACAGTTCCTTAATATCTCATTTGTTAACGATACTTCATCTGTTGGACAAAGAATACGAGCTGCACATATACGGCATTGTCTATACTCTTTTCCATCAAAGATCTTACGGGTGGCACTACAAATACCTAGAGTAACACGGTTAGAGAACCACAGAAGTCTAAACCCTTTAGACATTTACCCCATATATGTCCTGTAGTACATATACCATATTGTCCATCTTCTGTTGGTGCCACTAATCCATCACATACCAAGCACTTTTCTCTTGGCTTGAATACAAATTTAGAACCAAAGGAAGGTTCATACATCAGTTCCTCCTCGAGGTCCATCCTCGGGAACTCAGATTGAACCTGTTTGTATATGTATCGTGCCATCTCTCGTAACTGAGGATCGTTCGTCGATGTAGCTGTATCGGCCAATAACAAGGCCTGATCCACATCTTCCGCTGGGAAAGAAAAAGAATGAATTCACAACGAAGATCACAGGCCAATGTGTCCACTTACTTGTGAATGTTTTGATCTCTTTTGTTTCCTTGATATAATATAATAAAGTGCCCAAGAAATGATGCTGGATCAGATCATGCGCTTGTCCATAAATATTACTGAACTCGGGTAAAATACCACTATTTAAATAATCCTGTTTCAAAAAATGGGTATGAGAAAGTGAATCAAAAGTGGTCATCTCTTCTTACCTCTGCTTCCTGTTTTAATAAAGTACATAACATGGCTGCTCTGCATGCTTCTCCATCATACAATGATTTCCATAACTCGTCCAGCCTAAAATTCCTATTTAGTCATTCTTCCTACTTTTATAGAGAGATGACTTTACTTGTATTCAAATGGAATAGCAAATGATCCTTCAAACATGTTTTTTATATCAGCGATAAACGTATATTCTGCGTACTCGTGCAAGCACATCACCCATTCACGAATATATCCATACACAGGAACCTGCGAGACTGAAAAGTAAAACAATCAGTCAAACCACCTTTTTCTTTCTAAAAAGACAACGTTACATAAATCTGGCATCTTTATCCAATCTCGCATTGTCTTCAACACACTGTCCTGTGTTCTTTTTCGATCCTGTACAGGGATATACGATACATACGAATCCGCCTTTCTTTCACCCGGACGAAACACATCTAACTTGGCCTTCAAACTACACTGGACTCAGTTTCAGAGATTGATTTTTCTAGATTTTCATTTACCTATAAAATGTCACAAGAAACAAACAACTGATGGTTTCTGTTGCTCCCCATACACAAGGAGAGGCATCTGCAAACCGGATCGCTTGATCTTCTTCTGAAGCATCTTGTTCTTCTTCCCAACTGCTCTCAAACCGATTCACTAGTCTCCAAGTCAAGTCTTCATTTGTTTTCATCTGATCGGACACTTCAATCACTTCCCCTTCTGCTGTGCATCCACGAAACAGGTCACCGATCCATGTACCTGAACATAATCCTCGTATCGAATGAGCGTACTCGAAGGATCGAACGGTTGTCTTGTCGGTGATAGTGAGTAGTGTCAGATAGAATCCCTGAGAAAGAGCTACACGAACACAAGACTGTAAAAGGAGTGTGAGTCAGATGGAAAGAACATATGTATGCTTTTTTTTAGTACTTTGTCTAGATGGAGTTTGAGGAGAGTGGTGAATGGACCACGTGAATCTTGGTGACAGAGTTTCGATTGGAGTTGAACAGAAGGAAGATCGTCAGCATGTAGGGTGACAGTAGTGACATACACATTGGCTTCTATATCTACCGACACAATAAATGCTTTATCTAAAAAAAAAGAAATAAGTAAAACAGATCACACTTCATCCCTTTTTTAGTTTACATGTGGTGCCTGATACATGCTGCCATGGTGTCCAGTCTATTTTTATCACTGCTGTTTGATGTACCTGATGTGTCTTCAAGTACGCTATTCCCGTCTGTTGAGTGAATCCAAACACGATGAACTGGCATCCTTTATTCACAGTCACCAACAATGCTCTTGGTTTTTCTACAGGGGATAATAGGATATTCCTAGACCAACAAGCCACTAGTGTCGGATGAGTTGGGTGTTTCTAAAAAAGAAAAAGAAAAGAGGATCTCTTACGTGTTGTTTCACAGAGAGAAGGTGTCGTTGCATTTTCCTCACACGCATCCGTGATATCTCTATACTGTTGAAAACATCAACATGAGTTTATTCACTTTTTTTTCTTTTCTTACCAGAACCCAAGTCCTTGTGGCTGATTCTTGCATCTGTGCTTGATAGATCATCACTTGACGTCGAGTCGTCACGACCACCAAGAAACAACTACAAGAACGATCAGTGGGATGTTTTCATAAAACCGAGCTTCTTACCCTCCTGCATAAGATAATCGTGATGGCGACCAATGAGCATACTTGTACCCAAAGTCCAACGATTTCACTATATCATACTTGGCAGGATCACCTTCAAAAAAACATATGAGTTGTTTTGTCTTGTTTCTCTCAAATGTCTCATTACCCAAGAAATCGCCCTCTGTTTTCATCATGCGTGGCGTCTGAGGTAACCCCAGCCCAACACTCAACCAATGTTTCTCATTTCCTGCCTGATAGCAAGGAGACTAACAAAGAAAAAAAAATTTTTTTTTTTAATGATAATAAAAAAAGAGAAGGTCTCCGGTTTACAATAATAAATAAGGCCGATGAAGTAAAGACGACGATCTGACCATCCTCATTCAACTGCACACTATCCAACCCATAAGGTTTCGCAATCACAGGCAAACTCGACATGATTAAGAAAAGAGATGGTGTCGGTACTCTTGGCTCGCCTCTAAAATCACCTGCACTTCATCTTCGGGTCCGACGAGCTTTTTGAGTGGCTCATAAAACAACGGGGTGGACAATAAGGCGTGTTTCAACGGTGACGGATGTTGAACGACCGTCACGAGAAACGCGAGGATGCGTTGTACAAGCACCCCACTCTTCTCGAGTTTTCTGCGCCTCGTCTTCTTGCGTTTCTTGAGCTTGACCGACGGTTCTTCAGAGACTTCGATGAGAAGCTGGATGATGAGCCAGTGAAGGTCAGGCAGATGGGTGATCAAGTCGAACACGTCTTCGGGGGCGGGCATATCGGAGATCAAGAGCAGGTCCATCAGTTTGGACCGAAAGGCAGGGTCGGGCGTGCCGATCGTCAAGCAGGTTTCGATCTTTTGTTTGACGAGTGCGGGAGCTTGGTCGTACAGACCGATGCACAGGAGGATCCATTTGACAGGCACACGGAACTGCATCGACTGGATCCAGACGTCGAACCACATCTCCACGACTTTGTGCTGCTGGGTGTCGTCGAGACGTTTGAGTTCTTGGAGAAGTGAGGCCAGTCCGGTGTGTTGGACACTGTAGACCGTGTGAGAAGAAGGCGAAGGCACAGGGTTGGGATCAAGAGGGGTGGCAAAGTACCATTCGAAATCGTCTGTTGTCTTGAAGAATTGGCGGAGAAGACGGGATGAGAGCGATTGAGGGTGGTTGGCGAGTTCGAGGATCTTGCCGAGGAAATGGGACTGGAACCAGATACGTGAGTGTGTGGATTTAGGGTCGACGTCGGGCATCGTGTGTCGTAGGTAATGGAATAAGGTGTCCATGAAGACTTTGGGTTTGGTGGTGAGTAGGTCATGGACGAGCATGTGTTTGCTCACTTGAGGTCCGTCGCTGAAATAGTGGACGAGGATCGTGGGTTTTTGGAGGCACAGCCATTCGAGATCGGATAGATGGCGGAGCAGCACTGGCACCACGGTGGCTGACAGGTGAATGACATGTGGGTCCTTGAGTAGCAGCGATAGTGTGTTCAGGTGGTCGGCGTGCTGGATGATCCATTCGAAATAGGGCTGAAGAACAGTAGGGTGTGTGGATCGTGTACAGTCAAGTAACCAGTCTGTGTTGAGGACAGTGAGTTCTTGAAGAAGGTGTAGGCACCCTTGCAACCACACTTTGTCTGTGCTGTGTTGGAATGAAGAAAGATCGATATGTGCACCTGATTTGATTCTGTAGCTCTCGATACGTTCTTCAGGCGGATGAAGGAGCTGGATGAATGCGTAGTACGGTGAGCTGCGTTTATTGTATTTCATCTTAAATGCACGTAAGATAGGTGTCATCGTATCTGGGAACCGAATCACCCAATCTGCAAGCACAAAGTCAAGCAATGTCTTCTGATCAGATGGATAATGATGTTGAATAGCGTGTAAGATGTAATCAATAAACCGTGAAGGCGGAATCTGTTGTGCATGCTTTTTCCATTCAATCACACAATGCCTGATACTCTCAGTCAATTGAAAACTATCGCTTGGAATCGTTGCCGTTGTTGAATCCAGTAAAGGATTAAAGTAAACTAATTCATAGTGATGAGTTAAAAAAAAACCCCCCCTCAAAAGTCCATGTCTTTTTTTTGTGTGTGTTTTCACTCACTGGGTGCTTTTCTCAGTTGGTTTAATCGAGGGTAATCCAATTGACTCAACATTCTATCCAAATGCACTCCACCCAACACAAACTCATCTTCATTAAACCGAGACCTCACCACGGCATTCCCCAGTTTCTTATCCACGGCCTGTTCAAGTGCCTCCACCTGTCGTTGATCCAACGCCCTACACATCTCCACTATCGTCTTCTCGTTTCCTTCTGCTTCCAATCGATCCAAAAATGCCTTCTTTTTACCTGACGGATGCTCATCGTCCAACTGACAACACCGTAACCACAGATGAAGTACCACCATGGGCCGGTTGGACCGTATGAACGCAAGCATGCCTTGATGAGACGACATCAGACAGAGACCGTACAAGTACACAAGGAGTGTCGGGTGCAAGTGGACCCATGTACTCACACTCAAGTGATCTGGAAACTCATCGATCCACTGCATGCTCCAGACCTTCACTAAGCCAGTCATACATGACCGTAACGAGACAATCGAGTCGGTTTGGATCAACAGGCGAAGGTAAGTGTCGAAATACTCAAAACAAGCTTCTTTTGTCTTTGGGAAATCAAATACCCCATGTTCAATACGTGCAAGGGTATGGGAAGGTGAGTTTTGGGTGACCAAGCGCTGAAGATCACTTAATGTCAGTGCTGGTGTGTTCAGTAAATTACGAAGATCCATTTGAAAAAATGAGAGAACAAGTGACTTTTAAAAAAAAAACTTTTTTTTTTCTTTCTTTCTTTCTCTTTTCTGATTATTAAAAGATATGAAGTTGTGTGTACTGTGTTTAGAGAAGAAAGCAGTGGTGAAGAGACCAAAGACTGGACAACCTATTTGTAAAGAATGTTTTTATTATGTGTTTGAAACTGAAATACACCACACGATCACGGATAATCAGCTGTTTCAACCAGGAGAACGAGTGGGCATAGGAGCGAGTGGAGGAAAAGGTAAGAAAAGGGAGACCGACCTTGGCCACCTCTTCTCATCTCTCTCTCTCTTTAGATTCCACTGTATTGGCTCATGTGATGAAGACGTTGAACGAACGATACAATTACGATCTGGACTTATATTTACTCAGTGTAGACGAAGGCATCACCGGATACCGTGACGACTCATTGGAAACAGTCAAGAGAAACCAACAACAATATCAATTACCGTTGAAGATAGTGTCTTATAAAGATCTGTATGGATGGAGTATGGATGATATTGTGAAGGAAATCGGAAGAAAGAACAACTGTACTTATTGTGGTGTGTTCAGAAGACAAGCATTGGATAGAGGATCGGTGATGTTAGGTGTACAGCATATCGTGACTGGACACAATGCAGATGATATAGCAGAAACCGTGTTGATGAACAGTAAGGAACACACGTTAGCCTATGAAACGAAATACTGATGTCTTTCTTTAGTCTTTAGGGGTGATATTGCTAGGCTGGGAAGATGTACGGAAATAGTGACACAGGGTGAAAGTCAGATCAAGAGATCAAAACCGTTCAAATATACATATGAAAAGGAGATTGTGATGTACGCTTATTTCAAGAAACTAGATTATTTCTCAACCGAGTGTATTTATTCACCTAACGCCTATCGAGGATATGCACGTACATTTCTCAAAGACCTTGAATCGATACGACCCACTGCCATTATAGGTAAAAGAAGGGTAGAATGCATAGGATCACACGTATTCACATTTCAATATAGACATTATTCATTCGGGTGAGGCATTTGAGATTAAATCAGGGACAAAGATGCCCAGTCAAGCAACCTGTACACGATGTGGATACATGTCTTCGAATACATTATGCAAAGCATGTGTGTTATTAGAAGGATTGAACAGAGGATTACCTCAATTAGGAGTGGGCAAGCAATCCAAGAGAGTGAGTATACATAAATGAAGTGAGAAGTCAATCTACTCACCTCCTTTCTCTTATAGGAAAAGGAATACAACACACAGGCTGAATTACCTCAAATTCAACACTTCAGTGATATCAAAAGAGATAAAGAGGAGCCCAGCCTGATCTTACCCAACCCACACTCCACCAACCGACCCGCTATTCGTATTCCATGGTAGTTTATATAAATATAGTTTCTTTATTTTTTGTGTGTTGTTATCGTGTGTTATATTTACTGTTTTGATATGGACTCATCACTTGAAGTATAGAAGCAATATTTATCTAATAATTCATTCAACTCCAACTGAGGATTCACCACTGGCTGATCTGCCCATTTATCAGCCGGATATCTTCTGGCTAAAGACAAAGACTGAGAGAAATCATACCTTGTCCCTAACCACGGTGGTCTCTTATTCAAATGAGGTAACTTTGCATGCTGATATCCTTTCAGAGCTGTATTGAACTGATCCGACGACGATGAATCTGTGATATGATCCATGGGTAGAGGGAAATTCAATGGATCCGCTACCACCTTACACGTATACTCCGGACTCAGTTGTTCGTTATTCTCAGCACTCAAATGCACCTGAAACTGTATGGTGCTTCTGATCTCACCTCTATCTACAAACTCCACTTCGAAACTGAATTCATAAATATCGTAGCTCTCGTTCTTTAAGTATGGACCAAAGAACGTCGTTTCGACTTCTCGACGGGTTTGCCAGTCATCGAATGTGTATTGGACACTCACCGTCTTATCGAGTGCTAGGTTCTTCACCATGATCTTTCCTTTCAGACACATGTCTTTGAGGATCATGTCTTTCTTGTGTATGATGATGGTGTCGGTGGGTGGCCACTGGAAACAGAACAGTCGAAATGGAGGCATCTGGGTATCGACTTTGAGCTCATTCGGCACTTGGTCTTGTCGGAACAGACACACTCGTTCCAGATAGACAGGGTCGAATCGAACTTTGCTCGTGGTCGTCTTTCTCTTGACGGGGTGGTGGTATTCATATCGTTTCTTGTTGAGTCGAGTGTTGTTCATGGTTTCTAGATCTGTGTCGTCACTTTCTAATGTCATGCTTTGTTTACCGAATACACTGAACCTGGGTTTTCGGTATCGAACAGGTGGACTTGTGTCGGGTTCGATAGACTGTAGTGTACGTTGAGGAAAAGTAGTGAATGTCATATGGAATAAATAGGATAGATATCGAAAAGAAAAAAAAAAGAATTTTTATTATTATTTTTATTTTTTTTTTCTTTAATGTGTAATCAATTGTTTGAGGGAGTTTTAAAAGAGGGAGGAATAATTGTTCTGTATTTTCTGTTGTTGCATTAAATCTAATAAACTCTGTTGTTGTTTGGGTGAAGCACCAAAAGGGTTATGAGTCTGTAAAGAGAGGAGGATGAGTGCATCTATTTTGTATTATTCTCTTTAACTTACCGCATCTTTGGCAAAAGAGGCTCCTCTGAAAGAAATAAAAATGAAAATAATAAATTTAGTATGAACTCATGATGATGTAGTCAATTATTCACTTTACTGTGGAATACGCAAATTGCCATGGTTACCAAATGTGTCCATTCCATCTCTACATAAGATAAAGGGTTAGGGAGGTTATCTTTTATGAGCCCAATGGTACTTACTCTTTATTAGCTAATAAAGAATTTAATTTAGCAAACTTGGGATCGGATGATTTCTATAAATAGAAAGTGAGTTCATGGTCTATTTAAATAAAGTGATTATATTTTTACTTGAACAGTAGGGGATGATTTCTGCCCAAATACAAGCTCAGTGTAATCATGTTCCATTGAAAATGGGTTTTTGCCTGTTGGTTGTGATTGAAGTGGTTGTGTTTGGACTAGTTGTGTTTGGACTGGTTGTGATTGAAGTGGGAATCCGTTTTGAGTGAATCCAGTCAATTGAGGTGTGAATGGTTGGGGAGAATATTGGTTGGAAGTGAATCCAGTAGAGAAAGCAGGTGTAGGAGTGGTCGTGGTATTGAAGTTGGGGAACCCATTGTTGAATCCATTACTACTGGTATCATTATTGTTGAAAGCAGTATTATTACTGGTATTGAATGCTCCATTACTCGTGCTAAATCCATTACTCGGGTTAAATCCACTACTCGTGTTGAATCCATTACTCGTATTAAATCCATTATTGAATGCTCCACTTCCAGCACCTGTATTATTTCCATCATTGAAAGCCCCAATGCCTGCATTGAATCCAGGGTGTGTATCATTGAATCCACTACCACTTCCATTCATGGGATTATTGGTGATTCCATTATAATTACCGAATCCCGTCTGTTGTTGTGTGAAGGGTGGATTGAACTGCATCGGTTGATTGAACCCATACCCTGTCTGATTCGACTGAACAAACCCAGTCATCTGTGCCTGTAATGTGTTCTGATAAGGATTACTAGGAAATGCAGATTGAGTCCAATCCAACTGAAGTTGTTGCTGTGGTTGTGGTTGTTGATAAGGATTCGAACTTTCAGCAGGAAAGAAACTGAGAAGTTCAGTGAATAGAGAGATACTTGAGTTTGATTTCTTTTCTTTCTTTACCTGTCATTCGTCAAACTGAATAACTCCTTCTGTTCTTCTTTCTCCTTCTTCTCCTTTGCCTCTTGTTCACTCAACTTCAATGCCTTTTCCAAATCCTCATCACTGTTTGATAAATATCAGCCGCATGTCTATCTACCTTCCAGTTCACTTACTACACTTGTTTTCTGTTCTTCTCATCCATGTCAGCCAATCGTTTACTCTCCTCAATAGCCCTCTTCAGATCATTGTCATCATCAAATGGTTTCTGTGGTTGAATATGCCTGACTGATTCATTCAGATAATCACCCACATTCGCCATTCGATCACGCATGCCTTGTCTCTGTCTTCTTTCTTCCTTTAATCGACTCTCATCCATTAATAGATTAGTGATGTCTTTCGCCTTATGACGTACTAATAAGTCATGTTAAGTAACCCCAAATTAAAAATAAAATAAAAAATCATTTCCTGTCTTACCATTGGCTCCTACATCTTTTCCATTCTCCTCTAAATGTTGAAATTCTCGTAATGTCTTGATCACATAAATATTCTCTTTTGCATACAACACCACATTTTCAGAGCCCACGTGTAAACAATAATCCAATAGCAGTAATGCCTATCCTTTTGTTGTCAGTGGGATTCATTTTAGAAATTAAGGTTTTCTTTATTTACCTTGAACACATGTCTCCAATTCTTGCCTTTGTCATTCAATCGTCTGTCGATCATATCCATGATTTCCACAAACTCAGCTCTAGTGGGAAGGTGTTAGACAGTCGTTTAGAGATATCATTTTCTATCTTTACTCTCTAAAGGTCATTTGTGCTATTTCATTCATGAGTGTGCCACTGGGTCCCCAGGCATCATTGGAAGTAGCTTGCCTTACTTTAATCTGTACATCACTAAACCCTTTTGCAATATTCTTACTGTGTGTGCACACCTTATCAGTTTCTCTTGTGTTGAGAACGCAAGAAAGAAACACTTACATATTACGTACAACACTTTTACCAGCCATTTTTCTGTAAGGGAAAAGAAAAAAGAAAAGGGGAAAAATTAAAAAAAAGGCCCCCTTCGTTTTATTTGGGGAAAACACGAGGAGTGGAATTTCAAATTTCTTCCCCCTTTCTTTTGATTAGTTTAATAGGATGACACATAAAGAAGAAGCAGAGAAACATAAGATAGCAGGTAAAGAATACAAGGAATCACCCAGTGATATTCATTTCTATATTAGGAAACCGGTTATTCTCTGAGAAGAGATACGAGGAGGCTATTAAGGAATATTCACTGGCTATTGTAACTAAGTAAAAGAGAACAGAAACAGGCTGATGAACTCATCCTATGTTGGTTAGATACAAGACAGTACAGAGAGAGTGTATTACACCAACAGAGCACTTTGTTATTCCAAGGTAAAAAGAAGAAGAGAGAGAGAGAGGTGTATAACCTCTATGTTTCGTTTAGTTGGAGAAGTATGATGATGTGATTGTGGATTGTAGAAAGGCCATTGAACTGGATCCCTCATTTGGTATACTCTAGAATAAGAAACACACCTCTCTTAAGACTGACTCTTTCTATGAACAGTCAAGGCTTATTATCTAGTAAGCTCTTCCTTAGTGAACAAGCCCTCTCTTTAACAAATAAGTTCCATTTAGATAGGACAGGCCTTGATTGAGAAGAAGGAACACAAAGAAGGTAGGAAGAAACAAGAGGCACCTCATGATGGAGGACTGATCCCCCTTTGATATAAGCTCTGGCGAGATTAAAGATGGCCTATGAACTGGCTATCCAACAGAAAGTGAAATATGTCAATGATATTCTCCAAGCACTCCTTACAGCCAGGAAGAGAGTAAGAGAAAGAAGCCAAGGGATGTTCTGATGACTGAGTTCTCTCTTTTTCTATTCTAGAAATGGGAGGATGATGAGGCTGTCAGGTTGGAGAAGGAGTCAGAGTTATTGCATTATGTGAAAGACTTGATACAGCAAGAGAGAGACAGGAAGATATCAGAGATAGGAACAGAGGGTGATGAAAGACAGGAAGAAGTGGAGACGATTGAATATCATACAGTAATGCGTGGGTTACAAGGGGGAAGGGCAAACACCAATAATGATACTTATTATGATATAGGATGAGACCATTCGGAAGATAGAGACCGTGTTTGTACAGTCGAAGGACAATGCACAAGTAAGTGTAGACAAGAAAGACGATGGGTTGATGACTTCATGATTTTTTAGAGGAGAGAGATACCCGATGCTTATTTGGATAAGATATCATTCAATATTATGCATGATCCAGTATTTACACCAGGTAAAAAAGAGAGAGGGCTGCATAACACATATCCTAACCTCCTGGTTATTTTATATAAAGATGGATTTACCTATGAACGACAGTCACTCTTAGACCATTTTGCACGCAATGGACACTTTGACCCTATTACCAGAAGACCCTGTAAAGAGAGTCAACTGGTTCCCAATCTCTCTCTACGAGAAGCCATCGAGGACTTCCTCAAGGACAATGGATGGGCAGCAGGTAAACACATGTTTATTGTTTCTCTCTTCAATGACTAAACCACTGTTTACTTAGACTACTAAGCATCTTCTTTCTTTAGAAAGAACTGTGTAATCTTCTCTTTCTTCTCCCTCTTCACAGGGGACACTTCCTAAAAAGGCAATCAATGACCTCAATGAATTAAACCATAATAAACATTTTCTTTTTACTTGTGGGAATGGATTCTTTCTCTTCAGGAATTGACTGATAGAATTCTCTTTGATAGGAACAATGAAGTCAGGTGATTCATTGTGAATATTGCCTACTCTATCTGTGACTGGATAAAAGGTCAGATCGCCTTGAAAGGGTTGTATGAGGTGAGCAGGCCATTCTGAGAGAGGGTCTAGCCATCTATAGACATCTTCATTGTTCATGATGACAGGCATGCGAGTATGGATCTGCTGGAACAGTTTAGAGGCTTCAGTCGTGATGATGACACAGGTAGGTGGCATATCTAATTGGAGTCATGAGTATCTATCCCATCAAATCACTCCTCGTTCTTCTACCTTTGGGGTGAGAGTAGAGACCAGCAAACAGCATGAACTTTCCATCTGCACGCTTAATATAGTGCGCTTGTTTCTTTTTATTCTCCAACTTCTTCCATTCATAGAATCTATTATATATGTGTGTGTGTATATATATATATATGTGTGTGTGTATTTATAAATTACCCATCTGCTATAATAACACATCGGGTCTTCTTGGATGCATCAAATAAACAATGATGCCTTAATGTATCATCTCGTGCATTGATTGGCTAATACACAAGTTAAAGATCACCCAACCATTATTTATTTTTTTTATTTCAATCTTTACTCTTATCTTGGGTGCATGCTTAGCCCATGGAGGAATATAACCCCAACTCTTGTGATGTTTAAACAAATAAAATTAAATTGGAATCATCACACACACTCTCTACCCTTACCATGGGCTCAAGGATATACTGTTTATCCATTTTAAGCACTGGGATATATTTAGATGGACACACATTGTATCTGGGAACAAATCTCTCTTGATTCACCCACTTGACACTCATATCCATCTCATGTTGCACTCTTGACTGTATTTCTTCTGCAGAATGAGAACAACAAAATCGACCACACATGATGAATATCAAAAAGGGAAAGAAAAAGGAATGATGGGATTTTAATAATTAAATTCCTTGAACAACTCCTGGCCATGTTTGACGTATCTAAATAAAGGAGTTTTTGATTAATTGTGAAGTGATAGAATACGATGTAACTATCTTTTACTTGTTCATATAATTCAGGATTCGATCTAGAGTGTGATAGAGTGAGTAAAGAGAGAAGTGTGTGTGTGTGTGTGTATCACTTTTACCTTCTTAATGCTTCTGGATCCTCGGCTAAGCAGAAGAAAGTGGTGGCTACACCACTGGAGATAACAGTAGAAATGGTAGAGAACATGGAAACACCTATAATGAAACTGATAACGAGTACAAGTGTAGTGTCTCCAATGAAATAGGCGGGCTTCACTATTGTAATATAGATATAACTGAGTACAGTGGCTAGAGTACCCACCAAGACAGCACCTAAAGAGAAAGAAAGAAAATAAGGAGGGGCATGTCTTATTTCATTCTGTTAATTTTACCCATCATCAATACATTATCAATCAGATTGTCATTGATGAGTGCTTCTATTCCTCTGTCCTTGATCATGGTCCATGTTCTCTTGGCAGATTCTACAAATCCTTGCCCATAAATAGCCACTCCACTCAAAGCATAGAAATTGAACCATTCCTAAACAATGGGTAGAGAATCAGCATACACACACACACACACACATGGAGGAATCATTTACCATCATGTCTTCTATACAGGATAAGATACAATCGACAATACACAAGAGGAAGCTCATCACAGGACTATCTGAATCAGCCTTCGCCATTTGCACCAAAAACCTGATGGTATTGATGATGGCAATCAACAGTGCACCGAAACAAATCGACCCGAAACTCGTCGTCATTGCTCTCTTGGCACATCCCCAAATAGGATGAGCAATCTGGGTATTCAGGAAGTAATAGGTGGCAAACACACCCGATACAGTCACATGCATCACATAACTGATCACTTGACTTGTCCAGTAGAAAGAGAAGACCATGAAGATCAAGATCCCTGTACGTGTACTTCCTTCATAGACAGCATAAACGGCAAGGACGGAGAATAAAAACCAGAGGGAAAATAGGGTTTGTAAGATCAAGCTGAGAAGGCCCATGACAATGGTACTCCAATAGAACTTGGTAACATGAGTCACTGATTTCAACATCACTAAAGAAGAAATGGTTCAGTTTCTCTATGTGTGTGTGTGTGTGTGTGTATCCTAAGTGTGACGATTCAACCTTTGGCAAATGGAATTCGATCTCTCCACCACCAGAAACAACATGCATAAAGTACGGACGAGATTAAGAAGAGTACAGCAGCCACATACACTTTCTGGTAGAAATAATAAGCAGTAATAGCAAATGAAATCACAATACTCAATATAAAGGATCCCACAATCAAAGGTCCAGGTATACTTTTTCAATGAAAAAAAAAAGAAGGAATGAATGATAGAGATCACTGCATCTTGGATCTACTTACATATTGGCTATCATCAAGTACACTACACTCAATACAAACCCTACAAGTCCTGCTAATCCAAACACCTCGATTTGTCGTATCTCAAATTCAACAGACTCTTTTCGAATGGAGAGGACCGAAACAAGAATGAATCCAGCAAAGTTGAGGATCCATAATCCAGTAGCCCAGATATCTTTGAATCCACTGGCAGGTTCGATCTTTTGTGTGGTTGGTACGTTCAATTCAAGGTATCCTTCTTGGTAACCACCATAAGGAGGAGGAGGGTACTGTTGTGGATAAGGCTGGGGAGGGTTCATTGAGAAAGAAAAGGAGGGGAATACAACAAAGATGGAGGTGGTTTAAATACAGTCGACGAAAAAAAGGTTGGCCCAATAAAATGGATCAACTCAAGTCGCTGATCCTGAAAATGATGCAGTCAATGGACCCTAATTTTGAAGATGAGAGAGACTGGCTGACTTCTCAAAATTGAATTATCGATCCTTCATGAATGAGAGAGTTTATATACACTGCGCACAAGCACTGCACGCAGTATTGTCCTTTATTGTGTACTTGGATGCCCATAAGCACTGCAAAAGCATTGCTGTGTATGGGTCTATTTACAAGAGAGAGAATTTTCAGATATTTGTTTTTGTAGTAACAGAATCAAGCATTGTTTTTAGTCTCTCATTGAGGACTATAATGCAACCACCTGTAAGGCTTGAATGCGACCCTATGATCCGATTACTGAAAGTGTGATAAAGAAGAATTACCCTCCGGTTAGCTCTTGTCTGTACTTAGCCTATGAAGATAGTCATTGAAAATGAATACCATTCCTACAAAGGAAGCATCATCAGGAGTACTTGGCTTTAAAGGATGACTTGCAAACATTATCAAAAAACAGTAGACAGGCCAATTCTCCCAACCACGCATTAACAAAGTGAACAGGTTATTGTCACGCCTGGGGTGGGGTCAAGTCAAAGAGAATTGCCAGACCAGAGACATTACTTTTTGAAATCCCAGTAATGTAGTCTTGCTGTCGTATAAGCATACTGCTCAAACCAAAAGGTCTTACAAAAGAGATAAAGATCAAATATGGATTTTAAAAACTGTGACTGTTGCGAGTGTTCCTCGTGCTATATTAATTTCTCTATTCATGGGTGAAGATGCATTTGCCTACCTTTTCCTCTCAAAGGAACAGAATTGGAATACGTTGAATGTGCTCATCCATCCCAACAAGACTTTGAATCGTACAAGGAGCATTTGGCCACAAGGGAAAACAAGACAGCCACACTTGAGACTTCTTATTACAAAATATAAGCATGGCTTGCAGTGGATGAAGAGGTTTGGTGATCTATCTCAAGAACATATGGAGATTATAAATGGACTGGTTGATAACTGCGTAAGTCTTGTCTCTTTTCTGAAAGTAAGCATGGGTTTTGATTTTGACAACGTACACAGGCCACATTATCGCAACCACCAATACCACCATCGCAAACAATGTACTCTACATACAATGAGGGATCAACGGGTGTTCTTGGCCAAGCAAACAGCAGTAGCCTATCGATAATCCCAAGCAAAGGAAGTTTCTTTGAATCAGAAGACGAGGATTCTACGTCCGTAGAAGCGCTGCAAAGTCATTGGCTACTGATACATTTTGAATATGTCTTTCTATATTATTCCAGAGTTGGTGATGGGGATGTAGAAGTGGAATGCACAGTCATCAGAGCAGATGTGGCTCAACACTCAGGGTATGCGACTGTCTATGGCTCTATTTCGAGCATCTATTGCAATATATATATATAGATTAACATGCATAATTTAGGCGACGTATCACCCCAACCCATATCAACTCCTTCTCCGCAATCGCAAACTTCACCAGAACCTCGTGTCTAACAGCCTCCACAGACGAATCATATCAACCAGATGCAGCAATATCCTCCAATGATGGTGTCCTGGAGCTGAACGAACTATGAAATGGATTGTGAGTCGAGTCTTGACGAGAGACTGTAAGTTTAAATCTGTGTTTCCTTGACTTGGTTTACTGACAAGTATGGCTTAGGCCTTTGTCATCTATAGTGTATCACAGTACATGCCCTGCCCCTCTTTTACTTCACCCATATACATTCTCTGACAACATCTATGCTGAAATAAGAAAGTGGAGAAGGGTAAGAGCATCAACAAGCATAACGAATGATTTCTTTAGTCTCCAGTCTCAAGACCTCAATACTTTCCGACTGCCTTCACACCATCTGATCCACCAACAGAAGAAGATAGATTACAACGAAACTTGGGCTCGTTTTTAGTTTATCTTACTGAAACTATGGACAGAGCGTCTCTGCTATCAAGCCACAAACAATCTGAAATTGACTATATTGTGCAAAATGTATCCATCTTGATGAAGCTTATATTTGGTTCAATGTCGACATTGAACATTGCATGGTAGGTGTATCCTTCTTTCTAAAGACGATTGATGTTTATTTTATGTATGCCCTCCATCACACACAAAGAGACCAATGGTAAGCTCCTTACGCACGACTTTTTGATACACACTAGCCATCAAGAAGTAGGCTGTGGTGAAATAAAGGTGAACGAAGCTAGCAAAAAGCTACAAGAAGAAGACAGAGCTCGTTTGGGTGAACGTTTAAAAAGGCAATTACATTCCAGAATTCGACAAGCCAAATCAACCAGAGAGTTTTTGTGTTTGGTGTTTTTATTTCTGGTCCAAGGATGGAGCTGTATCGCCGTTCGGTTTCGAAAGAACACGGGTATGACTTTGTATTGCTGAGCATTAGATCACTTCGACAGACACCACATACCCATCACTTGAAGAGTCTCTCGAGGTCTTGTTCAGTTATAAGGTAATGTTATGGTCGTATCGTCTATTCTTGTGAGCCTTGAGCTGTCATCTAACTCGAAAGAATAAGATTCAATCATGAACACCACTCAAACTCTGGATACGAACAGCCATATCTTTACCATGAACACTCCACTCTTCTCAAGCCAACAGTCTCTTTCATTTCATTTACTCTGATACCAACACCTAGTGTAGCTGCATATACATCCCCCCCAATAAAAGCCTTCATCAATCTTTAACCCCAGACAAATAGCATTGGATGGCATACAAGGATATCCCTCTCTCATGAGTGACCTAGTTATCACGCGACTGAGTGTCCAGTGATGCATAGGATATAATAACCCAGAGTAGAATACAGTGTGGATGGTAAATCGCAGAGCAACAAAAAGCATGCAAATAGGAATTGTAGATTTTTATGATCAGCACGTATACAGGCTACCTTGCTCTCCTCTCTTGAACTGGATGAGAAAAGAGAGAGTAAGATTACTTTAGAACCCATAATGTGTTGAAGGGGCCTTTCAAGGTAGCTCAAAGACTAGCCCTGGTTGCAATGGTATACAATAGCGAAAACCTCTTTCTACAGAAACAGGTTTCAGCCCTATCTCTGCACTCGCTGACCCATTTTCAAAATTTCGCCTCATATCAAATGAGGGTCCATTTTCATTGGCTGAATCATTTTCAGGATCAGCGACTGGTTCTTTTAATGGGGCCAACCTTGATTGTATAAATAGACAGGAAGAAAGATACGGAGATTCAAATCTTTCTTTTTTTCTCCATCTTCTTCTTTCTTTCTTCTTATTCCATGTTGTTATGGTTGCTGGTGTGTATAGTACCTGTCATGGCACAGATTAGAGGCCGATCTGTCTATGATCCATTACAGAACTGTGTGTGGTCTTTTTCATTTGGTATTGGATCAAGAGAATCCAATCAATTGATCATGACAGATTTGAATTCCACCCAGACCACATTGACTCCGATCACGTAAATAGAATAATAATAAGAGGCCCTTCCTTATATATTCATTTCCCCCCTATGTAGTACGACTTATTCACCGTTGATTCAGGTGGTCGAGTTTCCGATATTTCATTTTGCTCAACCGCTGAAATCCAAGGGGAATGCCATTGATGTGTTTGCCACAAGTAGAGTGGATACTGTGTATGGGATGAACTATACTGTGGCTCAGTTTGACACTGTAACCCATAGCTGGCAATTAAAAGATATCATCAGTGTACGGTCCAGAAGAAATGCCGCTTATGCAACTCTGAATGGAGTCCATTATATATGGGGTAATTAGATATAGATATATGTAAACACACTTTTTTAACATACAAGTAAGGTGGCAGTTCCGATTATATGACTGGATCCGATGAGTTGATATGGGATAAACGAATGATTGTATTTGAACCTACATTAGGCAGATTGTTTGATCAGGTGTATATTGGAAATACAAGAGCCAATGCAACCATGACTTATTTAGGGTAAAAATCCCTCAATACTTATTGAATGCTCGTGCCATTGACTCGAGTTTATTTTAGAGATGGCCGGTCTTTGGTGATCCTAGGAGGAATTGAGATAACGAATGTGTCGATGAATGATGAGATCACTAATTTTCCTATGGCCAAAATGACAGATATCATCGTCTTCGATACAGGATCTCGTAAATGTGTTTATGTGTGATAAGGTGGGTATTCACATTGACTTTTTTTTTTGTTTGTTAGTGACTTGGAAAAACCAGACAGCTTCAGGGGAAATTCCTAATGTCAGGAAACACCATTCAACCACTCTACTGAGTGATGGATACAGTCTTGTTGTGATGGCAGGTGATTACTTTGATTCCAATGGATTGCACTATATACTCAATGATGTATGGATACTGGATTGTCGACAGTACATATGGAGCCGAGCACCTATCGTGGGCTCAGGGCTGGCTCGCTCCAACCATACATCTATCTTGATAGGAGACAAAATATGGGTGATTGCAGGGACCAATCTGACCGCCCGAGCAGTGGATATGCAGGTTCTCAATACAGAGAATTGGACATGGATGTACGATCTAAGCCAACCCAAGAGTAAGAGTGTGGTGATACCTGCAGTCTGTGGAACCATCGGAGGACTCCTGGTCATTGCTTGTGGTGTAGGTATTTGGTGGTTCAAGAAACGCAAGCAGAAGGAAGAACTAGAGAATCAATTCCAGTTGGATTTATCGGATCAGGAGTTCAGACCACCACCACCAAGGTACAATCAATCCATCGTATCTGAACCTATGATGGAGTATCATCCAGTGGTGCATACTCATGAAGTCTATATGCCTCCTTTCCTTATCGAGTAAATATAGCCCATCCTTGAATCACCCTTCTTTTCTCTCACCTTTTTTCTTTCCTATCTATTTTAGACCTTCGTTACAGAAACCGAATGAAGTTCAACACATCTCTCTCACGGGTTCATCTTCTACCACTCAATTATAAATCCATCCAATATTCCCCCTTATCAACAAAGAAATATAAAAAATAGGATCATCCTGGTCTTCTTCACCCTTTCTTTTCTTTTAAAAAAATGCCTTATTCATCTTACTCTGACCCTTTACTTCATGTCACTTGGTACAAATTTGACCATGTATCCCATCTGTATGAGTCCATGAAACAAATCGACTTAACATCCACTCAATCCAGAAACACAGGCCTTGATGCCATCCACCTTATCCAACCCGAATGCCCATTTGCGTATCATACCAGGTTTCCCGAAAACGAGTGGTTTATCTGTGTGCCTGACGAAGACTGGAATATGATCCTACCGATGATAGAACACGTGTTGATCCAAGGAGAGAAAGTAGAGTTTGATGGGATGATTGAACAATTGAGTACTTTGTTCTTTACAGAAGACAGAGTGTATAATCGAAGTAGATTTGAAGAATTATGTGAATGGACAGAGTATGTTGAACGATGAAATTCAACCCGGGGAAAAGAATAAAATCATTTTGAAACAAAAAAGGGGATGGGCAAGTATTCGTTGGATGAGTGATGCACGGTGGGTTCAAGAGTCATGAAGTGCTTTGTTTTGTATCCAGAGTTGATTCACTTTGTTTTCATGAATGACAAAGCCTTTATCGACGGGGGAGGGGCATGAACCCATCCTTAGTTTCCTCCTGGATGAGAGAGGGCAAAACTGAGACAAATGACCAACTGAGGGGCGGGTTAGATAAAATGAGTATTTGCCGGTATCAGGCTGTTTGGAATTAGAGAAAAGACTGTACTCTATAGGGAAAAGTAAATTAAGGGATGTTCGTGGAGTCGTTTACCCATTGTACGGGATACCCAGACCTGGTCTCTCCTTTTTAATAACAATCCCCTTCATTGAAAAAAAGTGATCTACTTGGGTGAAATCACTCTCTCTTGTGCTGACACATGAACAATCAGCCAAAAACTAGCCCACGGAAGTGGATGGCTTTCGTTTAATAGATAAGCTTTACACGGATGCATACCTGGCTGATTGAGAGATGATCAAAGTGTGTAAAGAGGGTTGCCTTTTTAACACCAAAATATGTAGGGTCAAGGCGGATGGCAGAATGCGCCTTTGTGTTCTGATACCCATTTGGTTTTTACTCAGTTGGATGTTTTCTTGCTCTTTTCATCTCTACCAACAAATACAAACTGATTATAATCAACTTTTCTCCATATCCATGAATGAGTAAACAAGGGTACGAAGGTCTACTTGATACGAATAACAGAAATCCTAATGGTGCAAATATCCGTAATGATGCAAGGATCAATCACGATCAAAGAACATGGAAGCAGCCATAGTAGTGGTAAAAAGAAACCAGCACTCCTAGTTGTCCCATCACATCACACACACACAGGTTGAAATCCATCCTCTTTTTTTATTTATTTATTAAAATGTCAACCCTATTTCTTTGGAAGGACATTGAAGGTCTGTTACACATATTAATAAGAGGACCAAGAACCACGACTTGGAGAAAGCAGAACGACCCCATGTGGATTACCCTTAAAAACTGCAACAGACACCTGCGGACAAGCAAGGAACGACGATGTTCTTGTAATATCATCAACCATGTTGAGTCATACAAGAACAACCAGGAAGCAAAGGAAGAAGATGTTCTTGTAATAGCATCAACCATCTCACCCATCACAGAACACCCACTGTGTTGGAACAAGCAGACAAGAACGACGATGTTCTTGTAATATCATCATCCATCATGTGTCCATCCAGAACACACTTGACATGGGAAAGTGTCAAATCAAGATTTCACTTGACCTCTTGTCCATTCTCTTCTACCTTCGAATCTAGAAAACAAAGACTCTATGTAGAGACATATTAAACACTGGATACTGCATCCCGATGGACCTTTCATTACCTTGGTTCACACCCTGAAAATTCTTTTTTTTTTGGGTGGGGGGAGGAGCGGAAACAAGGAAAGAAAGGATGATTCTTATTTTCTTATTTATATTTTTTAAAAAATGTTGAAATCGATTACGTCATTTTATTTGTAAAATACACGGCTTCAAGGTCGATGATACAAAGTAATAGTGTTTAAATACAAAATACGGATTCTCCTCATGTCCAGGTCCCGATACCCTCCTTTCTTCTTCCAAGTCCAGTTGATGCTGGCTCCCTTCGTACGCCAATGGATCGCCCTGGTAAGAGGGAAACTCATTCACGACATGGCACATAGCGTGGCACACACTCATACCATAGAAATCCGTTTTCAGGGATTCCAATCCTGTTTCTGGTAAGTCCAGGTAATACTGGCTATAGCCCGGACACTCAAAACTTAGATCGACCATCTTGAGCTCGAGCATCTTGAGCCGTGGGTAAGCTTCGCCTACTAATTTCATGATCTTATTGTTCACTTGACATCCTTGTAACACCAGTGTATGTAAATAAGGATTGGGGAGGGTGGGTATAGCGGAGACGAGCATTTGTCTGACTGCAAACGTCAGTTTGGTTAATGCCGGACAATAGTTGTTGATATCACTCAAAGGGAGATGGGCTTCCCAGATATACAGTTCCGTCAGGTACTGACCATAGTTCTCGATGTATTCTTTACGCACGGTCCGGATGGGATGGTGGAGGGGTATAGCTAATGTAGGGGAGATTCCCTCAGGGCTCGTCCAGAGACTGGCTGTGACTGACAGATGATAGATACCAGCTGCATAGGTATAGGATAAGGTCAATCGGAACTCTTCACTGAATGGGGCCATCAGTGTCACTGATTTGGAGGCATAGTCTTTGTGTGGGTGGAAATGGTGGTCGAATAGGTGGAGCGAGGTCTGATACTGGGATGCACTCGTGATGCTGAGACCGAAGTCGAGTTTAGATAGATTTTTTAGGTCCAAGCTGGCATGGATGGTACCACTCTGATCTTCCAGAGGGTTAATCGCAATCAACTTCAGCTCTCTCAGGTGAGGCAGTCGGCTCTTGATAGTGTGGATGTCACTTGCATGAACATCGGTCATCACTAGTTCCAACTTGGAAAGTGACAGGTGTTTTTTATCGGTTGCTGGGAACTGATTGATATGCGTGTTGGAGCATACGAATGTAGTGAGTTGAGGACATAGGTCAAGGATATCATCAAATGGATGGGCATTCTGAGTGGCTAGAGGGAAATGCTGAATGAACAGTGTCTCTAATTGGTTGAATATGCCGATATAAGCCAATAGGCTTCCGTGGGTAAATGGAATTGCGTTGCTGAAGATAAACATATGTGACAGAGACAGCCTATATTTAGTATAACACACCATGATCTTCGCTTTTGAGTATTGAACTGGGTTAGGGCATACGATCTTGGAAAGCATCTTTAATTCTGGCATCTCAGATGACAGCATCCAATCGTACCAGTATATCTGGTCAGGTAGAACAATCGTCTCCAAGTCAGGACATCGTCTGATAATCTGATAGAACTCTTGCGATGTGATAGCCTCATTGGCTGTGGTACTGCCATGACTAGGTGAAGCACATATCTTCAAATGAGTGGCGAATGAAGCTGCCCGCGTACACTGGGGATAGGTAGTGATTGATTCATGAAATAGCTTCAGTTGACGGATTCCTGTGATCAGAATGTGCTTGTATAATAAGCTCATGAATACTGGATACCAGGTTGAGCAGACATTCATAGAGTTCAGAATGTCTTCTGGTGTCAGATGGCATGTAATAAGCTCTCTGACTTCTATTGGTAAAGTGTTCATTTTATGATCGATGACTAGGTCAAGGGGGAGGAAAAAGGGATGTTTCCCACACTTATAATTAAAATGTGTTGGTAGCACAATACTACTACTACTTATTCGACTTGGTCACATGACTCTTAGCCGCATTATTTCACCTCTTCCAGCTATTATACTTTTGGGTATTTTAGAACTAGATACCCTATACATAACTGTCTTCTCCTATATCACCCAGTTTGAATTTAATCAGCATTCCCCAATCCCAAAGTACAGAAACCTACCAAACAATCAAACCCCAAAAACACCACACCGCCTGCTCCCATCCGTAAATCGTTGATACCTACCTTCAGTAAGCGTAGACACCCAGCCATTTCTCCCACCTCCCTAGTACGGGACCATGTACTTCGTAGCCGTACCATCTCTGCCACTGATGCAGAACCTTCTTTTCCTAAATCTGTTGATGTTAGCATAGCCACTCCTGACACCTCTACCATAGCTGATATAACCAGTATTGACAATCCGTCTTCTCCTTTAGGGGATTCTGTTGATTATCACACTCATCCCAATATGCCTAATTGGCTTATAGATATTCATAAGTGACATCCAACTTACATCACTCAAGGAACTTGCTTCTATGACCAAGGAATTGTCCTTCGTTCTACTGGGCAATCAAGGATTGCCGAACTCGAATCCCAACTAATTCATTATACTTCTTCTGTTCCACAGAATATACCCAAATACATTGTGGATCCACCACCTTCAACCCCCCAGCCACAAAAGCACCCAACCCAAGTCAGTTTCGTTTTCTGATGCTACAACCTCTGCTCCTTCTTCCAGCTGTGCCAGTGTAGCTTCAACACCTGTTCTTCGTCGTCGTGCTTTTGTCTTTATAAAGGCAATTGTACGTTTTTTACTCCTGTTTCGCCAACCCATAGTTTCAACTATATTTACCTAAATTGCAGAGGTAGAGGACCTGTCTCGACCATGCGCTCTAAGCTTAAAACACTTGGTCTCCAAACGAATCATCTTTGGATATTTATTATCCTGACAACAAAATTGTTGGTATCCTCGTTCACGATGATTATGCTTCAACAGTTTATGAAATTCTCGATTCCTATGATATTGAAGTGAACATGGACTTTGATCCCAGTTCACCATCCATTCTCAAAGATCCCAAATTCACCTCTCTCTCCGATGAGGAGAAAACTCTTAAACTTGATGAAATAACTGATTGCAACAATCAATCGAGCCATCAACCCTAATACCAAGCATTCACTTGCTCGGTCATTTCTGCAGCCAAATTGGATCACATCAGACCAATTTCACACTCTTTTCCCCCCTCATCTCTCACGTAAAAAGCAAAAACCAGCCCCTTTAGAACAGGATACTTCGATGCATGAAATTTCTAAAGATGTAGCAGTATAGTATTACGCTTCCATGTATATATCCTTTTACTTCATCATATATCAGATCCCCTTTTTTCTTTCCTTCAGTCTTTCCTTCAGTCTTTATCTTCCCTTTATATATTATAAGGACTTTAAATAAATGGAGCCCAGCCTCCCCTATACACCAGAAATCTTAGCCGCATTATGCCTTCACCTCAATGGTGGATAGCTGAACATGTGTATTGGTAAGCAAGACAGGCTCTACTTTTTTTATATGATTCCCCCAATCTCCCTCATAGTGTTCCAAGCTGAGCCAAGTTTAATTTGATGAAAGAGTGTATTGAACTTGTGAGTGTGTTGAAGTCTAAGCGAGATGAATCACTCTAGACTGTTACAGAACAAGCGTATGGATTGGATATATTGATATATAAGAAGTTTGGAAGGACACAAATAGAGAAGAGGGTCATTAGATTCTTGAACTAGATTGGGATGTATACGAATGTTACAGCTCTTTGACAAGTGATGAAAAGGCATGCATCAATGAAAAAAGTTATTTAGAAGTGATCTTTCTCTGAATAACACCAAAGCAGATTGTACAAACATGGAGAATGATAAGTACAGGAAAATGAAATGGAGTGGACGGAGAAACAAAAGAAGATGCAATGAAGTCTGATGGATGACTACCAGAAGAGAAAGGGATAAACATGTGGAAACTGATACTGGATAAAAAAGACAAGGTATGTAATCCATGGCTTAAATTTTACTTGAAAGAAGATTCATGTACTATCAGTGGGAAGAAAACGGCTTTAGGGCAAGAAAGAATGTCGAGAAGGATAAAAAAGAAGATAGAATCAAAAACGGACTCAATGGTGTAATACAATGCTTATAAGTGTTACTGCTCTATTAATAAACATAAGGACTCTATATTTAGTAGTGGGCTAGCAAGTAAGAGTAGAGTTATATAAGATAAGCACACTTATACATAGAAAGATATAAAAAGATAAGCAAAAATACCTTATAAACTATGGTAGATAAATGACCGCAGTATTCGGTTGTCAGGATTGTGCAGAATGAGTAAAAAAAATATATACAATTAAAAGTGTTGTATATTTTATTCACCTCCTTTCATCATGGAAGCAAAGTACAGGGTATTTATATAAGAAATCATCTAGCTATTGTGACTATGATCTAAGTAGAATCCCCATCTGAAATCAGTGAATTGAACCACTCATAAGAGTATAGAACAACAGAACTAAGTATATACGTTGTCACATCGAATTTCCTGAACTTATAGAAGAGTTCTCAATGGAGTTCTTGTAGGGATAATGGAATAGTGGCTTATTGTAATATCTTCTTAGAATGATACCGGGATCCATCTACTGCCAATAGCCTTATATGGTCATTTAATATGTGTGTTCAGCACAAGGGTACCTGCATGTAACAGTTTCTATCACAAAGTTAATTGCATTTGGAATGTTAAACTGTTATTAGATAAATATTTCTACGATTAAATTTTTGTTTACTTTCTTCTTACTTTATTAGAAAGATTACCATGACTACGTGTTCAGGCAATCATTTTATTTTTGCTTTTTGTATGGTTATTTGATGATTATGTCACATTAGAGCATATACTGACTATCTTGCTCTATTTAATTAGATATAGGTGCTGACAAATTAATACACAAAGATATTCATGAGAAAGATGAATCATTTGGAGATAACTATAGTACCAGATATATGTAAGCACATTGAGTATTCTACAACACCACTATAAACACTCAAAAAATGCATTAGAGAAACAGCCTGTATAGTAAATAAAGTCCTGAAGATACTTGACACGGGGTTTTCACATACTATTATGGATAGCCAGTCATTCAAAGATGTTAATGGTGTCTCCGTATTTTGTATCGACAACATAATAGTCCAGTATAACCAGACATTGCTTAAGGAAGTTAATGATAGAGATAAGAACGACTTATTTGTTATTGATGTATTTAATGCTTATATGAAGTATACACTAAATGCAATAATAAATGGACATGAAAACAGAACCGAAGATGTAAGAAGAATTATTCACTGGGTATTCACTGTTCCTGATGATTGGAATGTCAAATACTTAGACGCCTTTAAGTCACAGCTTATGAGCACCAATGTCAAAAGCATCAACAATCTTATTCTCGTCCGTAATTCTGATGCTTTGATTCGACATCTTCAAATAGCACATTATAATCATTCGTTTGTAAATGGTGATTATTGCATTGTTATTCATTTCAGTGCAGACAATAAAGTGGATCTCTATGGTTACGAGATGGGCCCTCCAATCAAGGGACTCAACAATGTTGCTGGTCATACACGAACAGAGTTAGAGTCTATACCAGTGGACTATCAATTGGATAAATATCTATTGAATACGATATTTAATGGAGATAAAAATGAACTGGGAAAATACAACATCACTTTGGAATCATTAACTGAGCTTTGTAAGATGAAGTATTGGGAAGTAAATACATTGAGCAACAGTAGAACAAGTAAAAATAATCTAATTGTGATGATTGTTATAGGATGATGATTGGTCATTCTACAAAGTGATATCAAATCATAAGAATAAACTCTTGAGAAATGTCAAGGATTCATTCCTATTGGAAAAAGGAGACGTATTAAAATCAATCACAATTATTACCCTTAAAAATAATATGGAAATGCACACTGATAATTATACTGCAATAACAAAAAAAGTAGTTGAGATAAAAGAAAAATACAACAATGTCAGAGCAATTATTGTTAATGACACCTACATATTTAATGATGAGATTATTGAACAGCTCATTGATCTTTTACCCTCTAATCTGAAGACAAAACATCATGCTTTTAATTTAACAGAGGGTATGATATTTACATCAGGAGCAGCACAGATAGTACAAAGTCAACTGAAGATCGACAATCATTTACCTCAAGTAAGAAAATTATACACATTGGGGGTTATTTCAAAAGGAAATATTATGTATATTGGTGAGTACCATAATTACAAGGAAATAGCAATTATTTATGTGCTGTTATTTTGATAGATATCAATTGGAATGACAGTTCAGTACTATATATTGATTCAAATAAGAAAGAGACATTTATTGAAGGTACTTCTGATGTACTAGAGAATTGGTATTGTGCTGTTATATTCTGGCTATACTCAATCATGGCTGATCTATATTCAATGTAGTTATTCACTTGAAGACTGCTTTCAGATCATTCGCCATGAGCACCAGTTTCATTTATCTCGTATTACTATCAATGACAAGTGAGTTAGAATGAGTTATATATGTTTATGTCATTAACTTATAATGTAAGCATGAAATTAGATACAAAAAGATGCTGAAGTTAGATAAACAACAGTCAGCACAAAATTCACCATACCCAAGAAGAAAGAAAAACTTTAATCCTAACAAAGCAGTCGAGTCGTTCAATGCAGGAAAAATGTTAATGAATCTACGATCAAGTGATTCTGCTAAAGCAAATTTTAAAAGCAAAGCACTTTCATATAGCTATAAAATGCATAAAACAAGAGATCAACAACAAGAATGGCTTATAATGTACATTGAATGTGTTCATGATCATATAATACAACACTTGCTATCAAGAGGTGTTCTTACTAAAAACGACTCGTTCACTACTTATTTTTCAATAGACCAATCTATACTAAATACGTTTCTTATTGAATATGAAAAGTTTAGAACAATCTTCAATGAATCAAATACAGCACACCTTTGGTCAAACTCGATGAAGTTGATTCAGCGGGAACAATTATCTGCTGTTCGTTGTAAAGATATAATTGAATGTTTTAGAAGAGTAGAGGAATACCTGGACTATCCACAACATATAATGCAAGTACAACTTTATTCGACCTATATTGACTTAACATTAAATGCAGTACTGGCACTCAAAAGAACATTACATTAGCCAATAATGAAACTGTTCTTACTTTAAAGAGAAAAAGAATCCCATTCAACATGGTGGATGTAATGAGTGAATTACTTTGGGATCACATACAATCGAGAAAAGCATCTCTAATTAAGATATGCCGTAAACATACATATTCAGATTATGAAGATGATGTCTCTATGTATACTGATTTTATCAGCCATTTCATCTACTGGTTTACTCACGAGGTAATATTTTACATTGTCTTCTTCTTGCTTAATACTAATTATCTATCTTATTTACAGTATACCATGGTGAATAACCAGGGTAGATCAGAGTGGAATAAAGAGATACCAATGAAGATGAATACTCATTGTGATTGTACACTTTTGATAACACCTATGGATCTATTTGACATATGTATTATTCCAGCTATTCAACAGATTATGTTTATTGTTTATGGAGCAATCACCAACACGCATATATTCGGAGACACCAGAATACAGCATATTATTCTGATGGGATCAATCATGAATATAAAATGCAAGACAACACATACTGAAACATTATATTTACTAAAAGATTGTATTGAAAAACAAAATAAATACTACAATCACATCACAATACATTGGTCTGAAGAACAAGTATCCAAGATGGTTTATCAAGGAATACAATCTATCAAAAGAAATCCTTCAGGTGGATTGCTAGAACAAATTATTGGTGGAACATATACACTAGAATTCGATAAAGCAGTCTACCTAGACTTTCAGAAACTTAAATTACTTGACGCAGGAGATCTTCTCGCATTAATCAATAACCCTACTGTCGTTACAGAAGATATGCGTGAAACTGGAAGGTCTTTTTATTATTATTATGAAGGAGAGAACATTGCATTATGTAAGACAAAAATCTACAATATATGTTACCCTGCGAACTAATTACAATTATTAGATCTATCTTATTCAACAAACAAGCAAGAAAAGCCAACTACTATAAATGACTATGAGATAACTAATATCGATTCCTTTCCTATTACAGTTAAATGGAAAATAGGATTGAGAGAAGTTATTTTTCGTTTTGGTGCTGGTGCTGAAGGAAATGCAGATATAATGGGTGCAAACAACGACAAATTTTGTATGAGAGAAAATATGATGCTTTCCCCTTATGTGTAAATATTTTAATAAAACCCAAAAAAATGTCTGAATATTCTAAAATTTCTCGAGGTTTATGTTGAGGATATATCTAAAAGAGTGCTAGAATTGACACTTCAGGAACTGAGATTGAATATTATTATCCAAGGCCCAGATCGCACTTGAGCAGAATGACATGGCACTTGAATAGAATCTAGAATAGAGTAACATAGAATAGTATAATAACAGGTTCAGGTAAAAGCATATGTGATTGTTTATATATAATGACTGCAGTGGATTGAATTGTGGAGAACGCATGAAAAGTGTCCTAATCTGGAACATATGGAATCAATGTGGAGATCATGTGAAGGTTGATCCAGGGACGACCAGAACGCTGCAGGCAGAGCTGTCAAGAGAGGCAGTAAAATTAATATAAATACCCATCTAATGACAGAAGAATTTTATCTTCATCTTGTTTCTTGTGATAAAACATACTCAATAAACTATACACAGTTTAACAGTATCTATCTTTCTATTCTACCTTAAATTCCAAACAAATAGAATACAAACTCGAGTTAAGTTATTAAAGTGGATGGGGGAAAGTAGAGGGTATTTATATACTTTTGAAATGGGAGAATACGTGAATAGAACATTCGGTGTAAGCTGTAGACAGACAGTACCGGCCAATGAGAGTGGTTATCATATATTAGAATGAAACCTCCAGCTGGATGAAGTGGACAAGAGCATAGATGAATAAGATGGTAGATGATTGTGGATTCAGTAGACTGATTATTGCCTAATTAGAGTTTGAGATGTGTCCTAATAGTGGATGAACTCTTAACAGCATTGCTTTTGATATAGGATACAGTCTGACTTTAGAATCTACATGCCTGATCACAACACGTATCTTTGAATCCAGTTTATATAGTGACTGTATAAGTGATTATAGATGCACAGCTTTCAGATTAATTGAGTAATTATCTGAGTGAGAGCTGCTAAGATGGTCTGTATTGATGTCTGTATACAACATATATGATTTATTATAGCTTCAACCTCGTAATGACCTTCTTTACGTTGTACCTTGTCAACTCTAATTTGGATATGAGAAGTTGGTATATCTCCTGTTAGGATTAGTTTCCTCCTTGAATATGTAAATAACTCATTCACAACATTGATGACAATGCGAGATTCATAGAATGAGAATAGGGTGAAGTCAGCAGAATAAAAGGAGTGAGGAATCCACAGAGAGCATTATTCATAACTGAGAGGCAAGCTCCCTCTCTGAAATATCTTGATTTATAGACACCATATGAACTTTGTACGAAGGTGAGAATCTGTTATGTGATTACTACAGGAATAACATCAGACAATCGAGCATTTGATCACCCGATAAAATAGAGTTTGGCACCTGAGATCTACTGAAATACCAACAGATGGGTTACAGGACTTACAGTAAGCTATATGAGTTTATCTCAAACAGATGATTTATGATGAGTAATTGGTATCGTATAAATAGGGACAAGAGAAGATCGTCTGAGGTTTTTTTTTGAGGGAGATAAATCATCCCACAGAAACAATGGTAAGTTTTTTATTCTTAATCAATAACCAGGTATGATTCTGGTTACATCCGTTACTGTGGATAGAATTAATGTGACGGAAGCACCTGAGAACCGCTTGCTTATTTCAGATATCATATTCTCACCCTCACTCATTATATGCTTCCCTGCATCTAGCTCTAGTGTGTTCAGATCAAAGTTCTGTGTATCTCGGATCCGTATAAACATGGAATCGCTCACGACCAAGATGAGATAGGTGAGTGAAGGACAGATATCATTGATTGCACCTAGGGGAAATGTATTAAACAATTTGATATGGAGAATCGACAGACTATCTTGGCTCTCACGTATATATAGTTTTCATAAATCCATTGTATAGACAACAGAATAACATAAACTGTCTATATCTTGCACAGGTAATTTTTCAATGTGAATAACCAAGTCGATGTTCCCTAACCTGTTTGCTCAATATGTATAGATTGAGAATAGATGTTTCTGAAGCTCCAGAAATGGGTGGGAGTCGTAATATAAAACACCAAGGAAACACAAACTGGCTATGCTATCCAGCTTATGAATTGTCGTATTACTGATAGCAGAATGCTTTGTGTTTCTCGCTTCTACTTTGACGTCTGTAAATCTTTTTTTTATTGAACAGAGCATCTCTCAGTTTAAATACCCCAAAACTATAGTTTTAGCTCTTCAATCGTTGGATACTCTGGGAATAGTTGTATGTATTTTGGTGCCTCCAATCTTTTCATTTGAATTTCTTGAGTTGATGGCAGCTACTGCGAAGAATATCCATTTTATGTAGCACATACCACAACATATTTCAAATTACACAACTCTGTCAAACATGGAAACAAAGCCAGATAACAATACATCAGACCAATATGATTCATATTAATAGAAGCTAAAGATGCTTTGACCTCCAGGTAACTCCCATTAGTGAATCATCTATTAAGCTAAAGGATAACTGAAGAGTTTTCAATTATGAAATTTGATGTTACTTTTAGATCCATCAGTGCTTGTATCATCTACCTTGTCTCGGGTTCATCTAGAGCAACCAATTTAGGACAGCTTATAAAAGCAAAAGCAGAAGCAAAATACTTTTTACACACAGGAGTTTCATCGATATTTAAAAAAAGGACTTTGATCTAGCGACCTGCTTCGTTAACATCTTGGATTGATTTCACAAATGTATCTGCCAGATCATGAATATCTATATGGAAAACTAACATTGAGTACCGTGATTTGCTGACTGCGAAACAAGAGGTTATTAATAGAGTGATGAGCTCAATTCATTTGCTTGGTAGACTATTTATTGATAAAGAAAACTGTTTCTCTTTAAGGTGTGGAGAAGCAAATAGGATGGTGCTACAGCTGGTGAGTTCTAAATGCGGGGAATTGCATCGCCCCCAACGACCATTCTCTTTCATTTTTCAGGTGGACAAATGTGATTAATGCCGGATTGGAAAGCCACTCACTTCATTTCCAGATAAGTTCATATTCCAGGCATTTCAAATGATTATCAAAAGTAGATGCTTCAAGGTGAGTGTTTCAAAAGTGAATTTAATAAACAATCAATGATTCTATGGTAGTGTTGATCTCCTACTATTTGTGTGTTTCTTATTGTTATAGATCAATCACAAGGGGAAACGTGCGGTTCACTGAAATTGATCGTCACACCAAAATGGTTTCATATGAACCGTATTCTACCCTGTCACAAAACGTCCCCTCGTCATATATAGTATCCCAAACTCCTATTCTTAAACTTCTTTGGGGGAGAAGTCACAGTAGTTAACAATCGTGGTCTATTTCCTTTGTAACAACAGCTTAATTCCTAGTTACTTCAGAGAGGATATGAACTTGGGAAAAAAAGAGGAGGGACATTATCAATACAGGATTCCTATTGGCTGAATGGATACTCTCACTATGAAGTGAGGTATTCTATCTGTTCAAATATATCATTCTACTACTTACTCCTTGTCTAATTATAGATAAACCAGAATTAACACATAAAATAAAACATTCGATCCCCACCCACACACATCCACACACCCACACACACCCACCCACACACACCCACCCACCCACACCCACCCACACACACCCACCCACACACACACACACCCACACACACACACACCCACACACACGCACACCCACACACACACACACACACTGGGTTCCATTAAATAATAATAATAATAATTTATATATAAATATATATATATATATATTATTCCCTTCTAGCCTTTTTATTTATTTTATTTTAACTGATGGAGAGAACGGTGACTATTGACTTACCAGTCGAACAAGTGGCCAAAGTAGTCAAGCGTCATCTTGTCTACCAACCAAGTTCACTCATTCCTCCCCGCCCATCCAGAAAACAACGACACCGTAAACAGAAGACACCTGTGGTTCCCTCCAACAGCCCGTCTTACAATGCTCATCACTTACTGCCAGGTGGAGCCATACTCGATGAAATCTACAAATGGACAGCCGAGGTCGATAACAAACAGCTCAAACGATCCAGAGCCCAGTCTATTTCGCTACCTGCAGTCCGTGAACCACTCCTGGACATCCCACTCCAGACGCTCAGACAGCCAGGTGGATTCAGACGATACCATGTGCTCTCACGAGCAGCCAAACAAGGCAAACAGCCACCTAATTTCGTCACCAACAGTTTTGTCGAGTTCTTATGTTTATATGGACACTTTGGAGGAGAGAACTTGAGTGAAGATGAATCGAGTACGAGTAGTTCGTCGTCAGAAGAAGAACCGGTGTCGTCTGAAGATGAACCTGAAAGCAGTATCCATCCTATTTCGTATTATGGAGCCACTCAGCCTACTTTACCGATCATTCGTCCGATATCCAAGCCTGTGTTGCCGATAAAGTACAATCAGTTACAGGAACGTGAGTCGATGCCGTTGTTGTCGAGGTCTCGGCTGGGTCAGACGCTTCAGGGGAAGGCGACTCCTGGTAAAGCCATGTTTTTACTGTTAAAGTCATTTGTCACAACAGGCATCATGTTCTTACCTAAAGCGTAAATGGACTTTTTGTTATTTATGCATGATTTTTTTATTATTATATTATATTTTTTTTTTATAATTCATAATGATTAATATCTATCTTTGCTCAATAGATTCTATAATGGTGGTATCTTATTCTCAACACTGGCCATCATCGCATGGGCTCTGGTCTCACTCTGGTCATTCCTGTTGCTCGTGCAAACTCGATTAGCTGTACCTGCCAGTTTCGGTGACTTGGGAGGTGTCTTGTATGGATCCAAGATGCGAGTGGCTGTCTTGGTGGCTATTACATTATCCCAGATAGGATTTGTATGTGCTTATATGATATTTGTGGCAGAGAATCTACAGTCATTGGTATTAGCATTCTCCAAATGCAGAGTATTAATTCCTATGCATTTGTTGATATTAGCACAAAGTTTTGCTTTTATTCCTTTAGCCATGATACGCAAGATCCAACGATTATCTGTGTTTGCGTTGATTGCAGATGTGTTTATAGTGATTGGATTATCATATCTGTTCTATTACGATGTCAAGCAACTGGTACTGGAGGGTCCTGTGGCTGTGAAGTTATGGAATCCATTGCATTTCCCTTTGTTTATAGGAACAGCAGCATTTACATATGAAGGCATAGGATTAGGTATAGGAAAATGAAGAGTGATAGGTGGGCAAAGACTTACATCTATTGACCATTACTAGTCATACCTATCTGTGAATCCATGAAGGAACCTAAAAAGTTCCCTGTTGTATTAACAAGAGCACTTGTGGTGATTACTGGTCTATTTATTTTGATTGGTGCACTCTCGTATATGACATTTGGTGAGAGAGTAGAGACGATCATCTTACTGAACTTGCCCAGTAAGGATCCTATGGTCTCTTCCATTCAGACCCTGTATTCATTGGCCATCTGTCTATCGATTCCGCTTCAACTGTTCCCTGCCATTCGTATCATGGAGAATGGGCTGTTTGTGACTAAATCCGGCAAGAACAACACGATTGTGAAATGGCAGAAGAATGTGTTTAGAGTGTTTATTGTGTTCTTATGTGCGGGTATAGGAATTGCAGGATCAAAGGATAAACTGGATAAATTCGTGTCCTTGGTGGGTGCCATGTTCTGTATTCCTCTGTGCTTTATCTTTCCTCCTCTCTTTCACTTGAAAGCAGTGTCATTACCACCTATAAGAAAGACAGCCAACTTTGCCTTGATCACATTCGGTGTTGTCTGGTAAGTTGTGTGTATATTTCGGAAAATACAAACTGACACACACTCTATTTCAAGTATGATCTATGTCAGTGTCTCTACTTTAACACAATGGAATTCAGCAGAAGCCACTGATCCTATCAAACAATGTATTGAACATAGATCTTAAAAAGCCACCCAAACACATTTATACCTTCTTTTCTCTATTTATAAATAGTATTTTACAATACACACACACATACACACACACTTATATATATAAAATAGAGGAAAAAATGAAAATTTATTATTTTACCCCCCCACACACAAAAAAAACCCCCCACTTTTTTTTTTATTCCAACTTAATAAAAATTATAATTGAGATCTTCTCTCCATGAGTTCAATGATATACTCTGCTGATCCCCAACTAGACTGTACACCATATCCACCATGCCCATAACCATGAGTCACCTTTACTCTATGCTGTGGATCCAAGGGTGACACTGCACAACATACACGAGTGTGAGTACGCAGAGGATGATTCAATCTAGTGTGTTTACCTATCCATTCATTCTCGAATCGAGGTCCACCTGATCGAGTAGGTCTCAATCCGACTGAAGATTGGATGATCTGAATAGGCTCTTTCTTGAGTTCAGGGTAAAGTATCTTTGCTTGTTCCAATATAAACTGATTCTCCTTGTCATTAGGAAATGGATTACTGATGAAATAAAGGGCACTGTTAGTATTGATACACCCAGAAGAATAGACTACTTTACTAATCATGTGTATTGGCTGTTCCACCAAGAATAACACTTCCATCTGTTCTAGGTATCACATAACTGATGCCATGATCGCCTATGTGTGTCAATGTTTTGTTGACAAAAGGTGCATGGATCATCACAGTCTGTCCTCTTGTTGGGTACATCTTCTTGTCTTCGATTCCACCAATAAACCTTGACCCTAATCCAGTACAATTGATGACTGAACGAAGTGGCTGAATAAGATGGAATAGATCGGTGATATGGGATACTGTGTGCTGTTGAAGTGTGCCACCTAGTTTCTTGAACTCGGATAATAACCATCTTAGATAGAAGGGTGTATTCACAACCACTAAGAGAGAATCAATGAAGAAAACAAACTTTGAGTTTTTATTTTGTTACCTGTTGTGTACTGATGTCCTATTTTGGCATTCCCAGGTAGATCCTGTTGTGGTATGAATGTGAACTTTAAAGAAAAGAAATTGAATAAGCTATTGTGTGTGTATGTTTCTGCTTCTTTTCTTTATACATCCGTGACTGTATCCTTGAACCATGGATCCACTGTTTCTGGTGTTAATACATCATAATAATCTAGGCTGGGTAATACCATGATGCCTGTATTCTGTGTAGACAGAGACATCAGTCGGTGATAAGTAACTGATTCGATTCCTAGTAGAGACAAGGGGTTAAAGAGTGATAGTTAAATCAACCATTTATTTCTTTTTCTTTACTCTGTAATAGCTTATTATCATGAGTGGCAAATGATCTCCAATGAGCCCCTAAAGAATCCAAGTTATCTCCAAGTGATACATCTTCTTTATTATCCATTGTTTTTACCAGCATAGGGTGATGTGTATTCAATACTCATATCACCCGGTACATGTTTGGCTATCACTGCCACCTGATATCCTCTCTGCTGTAAGAACAAGGCAGTCGTTAATCCAATCACCCCAGCACCCAACACAACAATATCACTCATTTACAGAGAATAATAAAAATAAAACAAGAGGATGTTTAAAATAAATATAAAAAAATCAATTTTATATTTATTCATGTCTGGCCTTTAAGCAATAGTAACCTCAACTTCTACACCAGGTTCAAGGTAAATAGAAGTGATTTGCTTGACAATCTCAGAAGGAGAGTTCAAATCAATAAGACGCTTATGGATTCTCATCTCGAATCGATCGAATGTCTCAGAACCATTACCACAAGGGGATTTACGTGTGGTAATACGTAAAACTTTGGTGGGTAAACGAACAGGGCCCTTGACCTTGACACCCTTCTCCTTGGCACGTTGGATGAAGTCAGCAGATACTTTCTCCAAGTTCTTCACATTACGAGAAGTCAAGGTGATACGGATACGATGGATCCTGTTTCATAAAGGTTAGTGAAACGAGGTCTATCAAAGTCAAGTGTGTTCTATCTTACTTGGGTTGTTCTTGTTCTTCAAGACCAGACTTTTGGGTGGAGTTCTTAGCGACGTAGGACATTCTTTGAATTCTCTAATGAAGAGGAAAGACTCATTGAATAAACAGTGATGATGGCTATTTTTGTATTATTTACCAGCGGTGACTAAGACGAATTAAATAAATAAAGAAAAGAGAGAGAAGAAAACAATAAAAAGATTTCCAACCACTTTATTTAAATCATATAAGCCACCGACCAATCATTCATCTTCAAATCTTAATGTGATACTATTCACACAGTGTCTTTCATCTGTGGGTGTATCGAATCCTTCTCCTTTAAAGATATGACCAAGATGACCACCACATTTAGCACAACATATTTCAGTTCTCTTCATACCAAAAGAAGTATCTTCATGACGCACCAGAGCTCCTATTGAAGAAGTATAAGTATGTGTGTGTGTGTGTGTGTATCTTATTTTTACCTGGAATACTATCATAAACTAATAAGGTGTTAACAGATAAACATCTAGATGCTTATATCCTTTTCCTACTTACATGCTGGCCATCCACATCCACTCTTGAATTTGGTATCAGATACATACAAAGGAGCATCACATCCAACACAGTGATATACACCTACAACACATGAGTACACTTGTACACATACCTGTGTATATATACACACACACCTTTCTTATAAAAGTTATTATATTGTCCTGTTCCAGCAGGTTCAGTACCTAAAAATAAACCCTTTTTAAACAGTGTCCCCCTTCCTCACTCTCCATCTTCCTCACCTTTCTTTCTTAGTACTCTGAACTGCTCTGGTGAGAGAATAGCTCTCCACTCTGAATCTGATTTATTCATTGCACCTTTTACGAGATAAGAAGTAGAAAAAAGGCGTTTCGGGAAGAAAGACATACACAAAATAGATTGTGACGGGGCAGATAAAAATAATTGCATTAAAAATAAGGGAGAGTGAATTCATGCCCCACACACACACACACAATGACGTTTTGTGGTTTGGAAAAGTGAGAATTTTCCCCCTTTCCATGATTAAAGGGAGAAAAGATTCCTGTCTTCTTTTTCTTCTTTTTTCATCCAAACCATGACACTTGTAAGTCAATTCACCTCACAGGAAACAGAAGCAGTTCAACAACTGAAGCAACAGTTACCTGAGATTCAACAAGAGGCATTTCAGAGTGATGAAAAGTACAAGTTATGGAATGTCGTACTGGATAAAGACTCCAATGATAGTCGACTGGATGTGATACTGGTGAAGTTCATACGAGCAAGGTAAAAAGGAACCAGTCTAGAAACAAGCCCTTTTGAAAAACACTTCTTTCTTTTTACTAGGAATTTGGATGTGTCTCAGGCGAGAGAGATGCTCGTGAGTGTATTGAAATGGAGAAAATCATTCAGAGTGGATACGATTCTGGACGAACAATTCGATACAGAAGTATTCAATGATCAAGTAGGGTTTATTTATAAGACAGATAAGAAAGGAAGACCAGTGACATACAATAGATATGGAGGAGTAGATCAGAATACTGTATTCAAATCAGTAGACAAGTAAGAGTGATAGGCATGGGTAAGTGCAGAACGTATATTCACTCTATACACAGGTTTATTAGGTGGAGAATACAGTTAATGGAGAGAGGAATACAGTTGCTGGACTTTGTTCATACAGATTCTATTGTTCAAGTACAAGATGTGAAGGGAGCTACCTTATTTGGTCGTACACCCAATACAAAAGAAGCAACGAATCAATTGATTCAATTGATGCAGGACAATTACCCTGAGTTCTTGGTAATTGTTAGAACATTTTGTATAGAGATAAAACTGATTTCATAACCTCTTTTATCAAAAATACACAGGCTGGTAAGCTGTTTATTCATGTACCATGGTGGGGAAGGTAAAAAAAAAAAGACGATCAATATACTTGTGTGTGTGTGTGTACTCACTCTCATCTAGTCGTATATTCAAGTTGATTAGACCTCTACTGTCTGAGGCAACCACCAGTAAATTCGTAGTGAGTTCAAGGTGAGTAAGAAATAGGTGAAGGTCAAAAATAAATCTAGGATTAACATTTTATTCAAGTGCTGAATTGATTGATGTGTTAACTACATGGATTGACAAGGAAAATATACCTTCAGTCTATATTAAAGAGATGGAAGAACTCAACAGTAGTTTATAGTGTTTATTTGAATAAAGAAAGCGTTTAATAGTCTCTCTGTAGCCTATTATTGGTTCTTCTCTTCTTTCTGTTATCCCGTTCCATCTCCTTCTTTAAGAGAATATTGGCTATTCTGACAAACACTGAATACAAGTCCATGAATAACTCCATTGAATGACCGGGAATATCCAGGATACCAGCACTAGCACGTTCCACTATCATTTGGGTATCATACATGACTAACAAGAGAAGCAATGTGTGAGAAAAGGAAAATCAGAACTCTGATATGAACTCTTACCAAATCCTATGAATGCCAGTAATCCAGCATATAATTCTACAGAGAATATGGAGGATGATCGAACAAAGAACGTATTGGCCAATGATACCCATATCAATATACTCAACACACTACTGGCCATTCCACCTGTATATAACATACTGCGACGATCAGCCATAACTGCACTCAACGAGAAGCCCAGGAAGATCAATGCAGCAGAAGATAATGCCATAAACAACAGACTACCCGATGGATCCCATTGAAGGAAAAATGTAATGAATGTGGATAATGCAATACCACTAAACAATGCATACGACTAAATGTATTTGTTGAGTTAACCATGTACACACATTGTATATACATTACTTTACCCCTAATAGAGCCCATCTTCTTCTACTGCCTACAGGTGACATTCTAAACCCGAGAACACTGCCTACTGCACCTGCTGAACCCAGTGATGAACCAGCCATACCAAGTTGATCTCCATACTGTGAACTCAGAGTAGCAATGGCACACATGGCTGCTAATGTAAGATACACATTGACCAAATGACGACGGACAGGGCGACTCAGAGTAGTGACATTACTCGATGACGAACTTGAATAATAATAATCTCTCTTTTCAGACATATAAAATATAAAAGGGGAGAACAATGCAGGAAAAAAAAGGGGGGGGGGAGAAAGGGTTATTTTTCCTTTGGGTAAAAATAATCGAATCAATGAAGTGAAAGTAATGGAATCATATTGGTTGATAATTGCAAGACATCCTATTGGCTCAGTGTTTGTTATTTAATGGCATGGTTTATCATGAGTGAACTATCTATAGTTGTATTATTTCAATCCTGGCACACCTTTTTATTTGAAATCAACTGTCAAACCAGTTGTTAAAATGATGTTATGGATAGATAAGAGATGAGAGAAGAGAGAGGGAGGGGGGTCCTATTGATTTATGCCAAGAAAAGTATGCAACCAATCATAGGGAGTGATGTCACCGTCCGTATGTGGATGCTCATTCATCTACACAACTCCCCTTCACTCCCATTCACACACACACGCATTACATATTCCATTCAAGTACACGGTCAATAAGTGAGCAATTTAATGTGAGTAATAGAATTCATATTCCGCCTAACGTGATCTTACTCAAAATAAAATAATGACGGCCATTATTTCTAATTCTTCCCTTCCCCCTCTTTTTCTCTCTTCTTTTTTTTAATATTTTCATTATTTCTTCAACTTCTTCTTCTTTCTTCTTCTAACTAAAATAGAACTTTCATTCCAAAGCTTCTATTTGTTTATATAGGACAGTGTATACAAACAACAACTTCTTCTGTGTTCATACCTTTGTCTTATCTACCTTTTTACCCATCGTTTACAGTCTATTAATACACCCATACACACACCCATACACACACACTAGATACACACACACATACACACACACACATCGATATATGCCTACTACATTTGATCTGGCTAAATATCCAGTGATGGACACCATACGACTACTGGCCTCATTACTCGAACGTATGACTGCAGCCAATGATCTATTGAATAAACAACACCAGCGTCGATCTTCATTACAGCCATACACCAGATTCCATGCTCGACTTGTTCCTTCCATTGATATTCATAGTTATCTATCACGCATACTTAAATATTGTCCCTGTGTAAATGAATGCTTCCTAAGTTTATTAGTGTATTTCGACCGAATGTCTAAAAGCGCCATCTCTCTCACAGGAAAACCCTTTACAATTGACTCATTCAATATCCATCGACTGCTGATTTCAGGCATCATGGTATCCTCCAAGTTCTTTAGTGACGTGTTCTATACCAATACACGCTATGCCAAAGTAAACCCCTAATATATCTATCTATCTATCTATCTATTGCGTATATATATAGTGTATTCTAATAACAAAACATTATATAGGTAGGTGGTTTGCCTGTAACAGAACTGAATGCATTAGAATTAGAATTCCTAAAGATGAATAGTTACAATATGAGTGTATCCATACCTGAACTCCAACGCTATGGAGACCAGTTACTGAAAGTAGGATACATCCAAGAGAAGACATACATTCAGGATAAGACATACCATACTCGATCCAATTCAGAGTCAAAGATAGATATTGACAGGATGTGTGATCTCACTCAGCGTATGTCCTTTGATTGTTATCAGAACAAGAGGCACCACCAGATAAGGAAGATGACGAGTAGTAACAGTCTGAAGGAATCGACTCGACAAGTACAGGCCCACTACAATCAGCCTCGTCAAGTGAGATCGAGTGTGAATCTGACTGATAGTTCCAGAAGACTGTCATTGACTTCTATCCATGCAGCACCCTTCATACCCAATAGTGACATCTATCAGAGTTATATTTATTATCCAGCTGTAGGCATACCTACCCCACCTTCCTCTGCTTCACCTATTAATCATTCAATGTATCTTTAAACCTTTTTTTTTATATATTCTTCTTATCATGTTTTTTAATAACTATCCCACTTATTTATATCTATATATACACACACACCCACACACACACAACTTGACATACCAAATATCATATCATTACTTACATTTACCCCACACATAGTTAACATATTATTTTCTTATTATTTATATATATATAATATATACACACTCTCTCACACATTTATCTAAATAAAAAAAAAATATCACTCTGCTTAGTAATCCATAGTATTCCATATATGGTGAACCCTAATCACTCACTTGACATTTTCTCCCCAGTACGCGTCTTCACTGTTCGATGAGTGAGAGATGGTATTGAAACTCAGCAATAATCTCATAATTAAACATTTGTTTCTTTGATTAAATTAAATTAAATTATATTTTATATCTATATATATATATATATTTTCGCTCTTATGAAACTACTGGGGGAAAATAAACCAGGAGCAAACGAACAGGATATCAAAGCAGTGTTCTGAATGGAAGATTTCTTTGCACTATAAAAATGAAATGAAAATAAAGTAATATTTTACCAATAAACCTTTGTACACGAGGAACTTGGGATGGCTGTAACATTATTAATGCTACACAAAATAATAGCTGATAATTTATTTGAATACACGGGGCACAAAGGCCCAATTATTTATTTATTTTTTGAGTTCTTAATATGAACACATTTTCGTATTTATACCTTTCTTCTTCTTTCCCCCTCTTCATAATACTAAAAAAATACTTACGATGGCACCCAGATCAAGGAAGAATGTGATCTCACAGTTCAATGTGATGGTGGTTGGATTCTCGGGGGTTGGAAAGACATCATTTATTCGAACATTAATAGAAGCACTAAAGATAGAAGAAGTGGTGACTGAAAAGGAAGGCAAGAAGAAGAGAAGAGATTCTTTCATGAGCGAGAATTCAGCTGTGTTTGTACAGGAGTTACCTCAAGGCCCAATTGAGAAGACATTACAGCCTTACACTGTGTCTCGAGAAGTGGAAATAGACAAAGAGAGGATGATATTGACGTTGATTGATACACCGGGATTCCAGGCTGAATATTTGGTAGATAAGCAGTTACATGATATCATAAAGTATATTGAACATCAATTTGATCTCACATTAGCCGAGGTAAGTAAAGCAAGGGTGAATAGAGTGAATAGATAGAAACTCATCTTTTCAACCATCACACACAGGAAACCAAGGTGAAGCGTAACCCAAAGGCAGTTGATACTCAAGTCCATTGTTGCCTCTACTTCATTGACCCTTCAAAACCATCTCTGAATGAGTACGATATCAGAATACTCTCCAGACTCTCTCATCGTGTCAATGTCATCCCTGTCATTGGAAAAGCAGACTGTTTGACACTTGCTCAAAGAAATAGATTAAAGCCATCTATCATCAAAGATATCTACACAACCTACAAAATCCCCATCTATGGTATGCCAGAAGAAGAGGAGGACGATGACGAGGAAGAAGAGAAAATCAAGAAGAACGAACCGCCCACACTCGAATCTTTCTTGTCTCACTTCAACTATCCCGAAGAAGATGCAGACACAAAAGCCATCTTAGATTACTTACACATCGTCCCATTCACAGTGATATCTTATGAAGATGAACCCGAGACTGGTAAACCTATTGAGATAAGTGATGATGTGAAGTTGGGCCGTGATTTTGGATGGGGAGCCATCGACTGTTTGGGTGAACAGTACTCGGATTTCGTCAAATTAAAGCACATGTTACTCAACTCCCATCGTCGGTATTTACAGTTAGATACAGTAGAGAGATACTATGAGCAGTACCGAACTGAGAAATTGTTGTATAAGAGGTCGACTAAATTGAAGAGTTTAGATGCATCTTCACAGAAGATCTTGAATGATTTGAATCAGATATAAATAATCCTCACCCATACTTAATATAATAACCCTATATAAATATATGGATGTATGTATATATATATATATATATATAATATAAGATATTATATATATATATATATATTATATATGTACATACATATATTATATGTATACATGATCCCACTTATGAGTGTGTGTATACCTTTCTTTTTTATCACATATATATATATATATATTAAATCAAAAAAAATATAATTTATTTTATTCTTCCATAGCCACTTGATGTTTAATACCAATAGCCTGTTGATCAATCAGATACTTCAATGTATATTGATTAGAGTCACACCTATTGAAAAAGAGAGAGATAGAGAGGGATAAGTATGTAGATAGATTCAATAGGACATACACTACTTACAGGTTGGCTATATCATCTCTAATGTGGTGAATACCCTTATATAATGATCTAAAAACAGGTTGGAATTCACCACGATGTAATTTCAGATAACGGCCATGTGTTGATAAAAGCGACTTAACCCATATTAAATGGAACTCAATATGTGGGCTTGTTTCCATATGAACACCTATAAAGTTCAACAACTTGAAGAGATACTTCTCAGGCATACCCTGGCACACCAAAGACACTGAATCGGGTGGGATCTTCTCGAACACAGTGTGTATTAAGGGTTTCTCATTCAATCTGAATGCCATACACAGAGATGTCAGGTATTCCTTCTCCGATAATGCCTCCAACACTGCATCTGGAGTGATATCCATCTCCAGATCAAACGGATCAAACAAGATGTCTTCATCTAACGAATAAATCGTCAATCCTTCTGTAGTGGCAGCAGCCCATGATCGACCTGTAGGTGAGAACCTGACTGCATTCGACTTGACTTCTCTACGGGACTTTCTAGCTGATAAATCACCGACACGAGTACCCGGTAAGGATCGGTCATACCTTTCTTCTTTATCTGATCCTTCTGAATCCATATCGTCTATACTTCCAAACTCGGTCATCTTCTTCGAATTCAAGATCTCCTGAGTACCGTCTAATGCCAGGTTGCGAGATATCTCAAACTTCTTCACCAAGAACGAAGTCTCGACATCGTAGATACAGATATACTTACTTACACCAGACGCGATCACACTCGATCCATCTGCTGTATAACATAGTGAGTTGAAGCATTTACCCGATGCTGCATTATCGGCTGAGGTACGATCATCTATCTTTCGTCCACCCATAATATCCTTTCGTCCTTCGATTGTGTGTACAATATGGCCTTCTCCTATATCCCAGAACGTGATCTGTCCATCCAACGTGGTTGCACCCAACTCTTTTCCATCAGGCCTGAATGCCACAGCCAACACTTCTGTCTGATGCACAAATGGCTCTACATGTTTTGTTCTTCCAAACACATCCCAGGTGCGTACAGAGTGATCCCAACTACCGCTCGCCAGGACCATACCACTAGGTGAGAACGCCAATGCACACACAGGGCCCGTATGACCAGCCAAGATATCGAGTAATTTACCCGTCTGAACACTCCACACATAGATCTCGAACGTATCCAATGTACCTGCACACACAATCTCTCCACTCGGGTCCACTGCCAACGAGGTGAACTGGACAGGTGTAGGGCTTGTGAAGGTGCGGAAGTTACGGTACCTGACCAAATCGAATGCACGTACAGTTCCATCTAAACTAGCTGAGAAGATCACTTGGCCCTGTTTTGCAAACTCCACAGCACGTACAGATGCGGTGTGGTCACTGAATGTCACATAACAGAATCCAGAGACTGTGTTCCATACTTTGACTTTACTGTCGTCGCCTGCAGTAGCAATGGATTGGCCGTCAGTGGAGTAAGCGAGGTAGTTGATATCGTAGTAATGGCCTTGTTGTTTTAATACGTAGGTTTCTGATTGCCATTCCCATACAAGGAGTTGACCAAGTGCGGAAGAACCAAACGCGAGCCATTCACCTGTAGAGTTAATAGCCACAGCATCGATCTTACGTTGAGATATACTAAAAAAAAAGAAATCATGTGAGCTTCTTCTTATTTCATAAAGACTCATTTTTTTTGTTTTACCTCAAGGTATGGATGGTGGTGAAACTGGGGACTTCGTATATACCAAACATACCATTATTGAATCCAACCACAACAAGATTATTTGGAGCGAAGAACTGTGCTTCTGTGACTTTGGTGCTTGGTAAATTGAAGTAATTCTTCTTCTGGATTCTCCATCTCACTTTATCTGCACGGACAATGGTGTTGCCTTCTTCATCTACCATTTCTGTATCTGAGTCACCATGAAGATCAGCGTAAGTTGAATTAGCCCATTGAAACAGTGCACCGTCTCTGCTGATAGAGTAAATCTAAAGTTTCTTTGAGGTTAGGATTCTCTCATTCTACTTGATTATGGGAGTTTTTTTACTTTACTGATTTCATGTCGGATGAGAACCATGCGTTTACTACATAGTCTCTGTGTCCGGTTAAAATAGAAAATGATTCATCTTCGTTTCGATCGACAAGGTTGATATGTACAGTCATATCCTTTGAACTCGACAAAATGTATCTAATAAACGAGTCAACCTCCTGTTGATAAGACACAGCTTTCTTTGTTTATTTTTACCTTGAATCGGGACTCCAGTTGAGACTGGTGATGGTATCGTGGTGTCCTAACAATGTACGTACCAACACAAAAGGTGAGAACTCACGAGTGAATCCAGGTGCTTTCCATATCTTGATTGTCTTATCGTCAGTAATAGCAAACAGTTTTCCATTTGGACTGAAGGTGATTGATCTGGGGTTTGCTTGGAAGTTCATGTGATGAAGAATAACACGACGAGGAAAATTGATCAAATGAGCTCTACCATCTGAAAACCATATAAGTAACCGTATTCTCGAACACTATTTTTATTTTTTTACCTTCGTCTGCTGTGATTAAGATGTTGCCGTTGGGTGAAAGTGCCATTCTCTGTATAGGTTTTCTCATTTCAAAAGGAAGTGTATACGATGCATTACTAGAAAAAAAGAATGAATACGCTTTCCCATCACTTTTGGGCTGCTTTCTTACTTGATGAGATCAAACACGGAGACTCGGTTACCGACAATAGTCAATACCGAATTACCGTCTGGTGTATACAGAATATTTCCACCTGTATAGACAGTGCCTAATAAATTGGAAAACTACAAACAGGGTGAATGACTGAGAGATGCACACTATGGGCTTCGGTTGTACCTTATAGGCAGACTTCATTGGTTTATTATATAAATAAAAAGAAATAGGTATCTATTTTATTCAAAATGAAGGAAGGAAAAAAAAACCCTTTTTGACAGGTGGCTTGTTGGGGGTAAAAAGGGAAAAATCATGCCCCTCACACTGTATTTTTATTTATTTAGAGACCGATTCTGTTTCTATGGTTACAGTACACTCAGAGTAATGTGGATTGAGTTCTGATGCATGTCTGAATTGAATCCTATTTAAAAAAGGGTGAAAGAAAGTTCATAGCCTGCCAAGGATGATTCTTACATGCTGTGACCTAGCGTATCTAGTTTAGACATCAAATTCATTAACTCTGTTTCCCTCTTGCCCATATCTAACATAGAATGATTCCTATTTGAAATAATGCTGTAAGTGGATGGGGCCCATTGAACATGGTCTTCTTACTTGGTCAATTCTAAGCTGATATGTTCAGAAGCCAATTCGGTCTGCTTCTCTCTGATGATATTCACTTGTTTAAATATCCTCTCTTGATCTATTCATTGTTTAGTTAGAATTAAACTGTCAGAGAACAAAGAGTCTATTCACCTGTGTTCATGAAATAAATGGGAAAAGAAGGAAAGGGAAACAATCGAGTTCATGTGACTATTTTATTAGACAACCGAGCAACCAATAAGAAGTAGGAACAGTCAAAAGATCATCCTATGCATAAACATCACAAGTTATGGAGTCGGGGGTATTCATGAATGAACACAAACACACACACAGTATATAATATATTACAAATTTAACTTTTTTTCTTTATTTTGTTAAGCAGATACAAAGCTGAAGTATTGTCTTAATGCATCAGATAAGACTTCAGGTAAAGCGTTGATATCACGAAGAACCATAAAGTATTGGAATGGGAATGTCTCCAAATAAGGTGCCATTTGCATTGAGTATTGTCCATCTGTAATAGCATACTTGACATTCTTCATATTCAAGATAGAATCCTTCTCAGGTTTGTTATCCACCACAATAAAGATCATCATGATCTGTTGATCGAGAGCACTTCGGACAAGAGAACGGAGTACATTATGATCTTCACAGATACCATCAGAGATAATCAGCTGGAGTTGCCAGAGTTCAGAATTGGAAGGACCGGATGAATGTTTAGCATGTTCAAACAGTTCAAGAGATGTCTCAATCAGCTTCTTCACATAAGTCTTTTGTTGGGCAAAGGTAAACTGCTGAATGACATTAGCACCTGATTCAGATGTAAAGGGTTGTTCAAATGGATGTAAGAGACGAACGTGTTCACCAAATGAAGAGATACAGATATCACCTGCTTCCAATTGAGAAAGTGCTTTTGAAATCAGTGAGAGTGCTTCATAAGCAAGTTGAACAGAGTGACTTTCAGACATGGATTTAGAATCATCTACAGAGATCATGATCTGATATTGTCTCTTGCTAGGCTTAGTACGACGTAACCAGATCTTGTCTTTCTTGAACTGACTAGCAATGTAGGGAATGATCTTCTTCATGTTCAGACGTTTACCAGTACGATAATCTCCCTTTAGTTTAGTAGCGAGAGTAGGTTCCAGGATTAATCTGAGTTGTTCACAAAGGCCCATAGCAAGATCATGTGTGAGATTTTCATATCCTTGCCATAATTCACGAGCCTTGTTGATGTCACGACCCTCTTCACGCCAGTCGGATACTTGTGTCTCTAATTCTTGTCTCATACGTTCGATATCTTCCTTCTCAAGAGGTTCATGGGACTGAAGAGATTCATCCATTGTCAAGATTTCGGAATCATCAAAGGTTTCTTGAGTAGGTATCTTCTTGCTTAATACAGCACCTTGCATATCTCCAGCTCCAGACATATCGAGAGTATCTCTGGGAAGAGGCATTGTATCCACATTCTCATCATTAGGTTCATCGACATCCATTTCACCTGATTGCTGCTTATCGTCTTCTTTGTCTTCATCCATAGCAGCCAAAGAGATATCTTGATTCTGATCAGGTTGAGCATTACCCATAGCCTGCATATCATGGGAGTCTTCATCATTCTTGACATACTCAAAGGAGTTCTCTTCATTCACTTTAGCTTCCTCAGCCTCTTCATCTTTCTGCTCCTTCTCGCCTTCATCTTCATCGTCTTCATTAGTGTCATCATTCACGTCAGCTAACCTTCTACGCCATTTCTCCAGAGCATCACCAAGACTTCTTTGAGGATTCGTTTGAGCTTCAGAAGATTCTTGTTCATCAGGATTCTCCTCATTCTGATCAGTGTTTTCTTCATCATTGGCTTCATTAGACCCACGTTCAGATTTACCTTGCTTCTCACTCTTGTCCATCTCCTCACTGTTGTCTTCTTCCTTCTCAGCAGTATCATCTTCACCTTCCTTCTTACCAGCCTTGCTTTGACTCTGTTTTCCAGACTGTCCTTGTACACCAAACTGGTTCTCAGCAGTGGTATCACTATTGGGTTGTTCTCTATTCTGGGCTTTGTTATCTTCGGTCTCTTGTTCATCTTCTTCAATCTGACCATTTTTCTTCGATTGTTCAGAATCGCCTAACTCAGGAGCAACTTCCTCGTCTTTCTCTTCTTCTGCTTCATCCTGACCTTCACCCACATCCATGTCTTTCTCTATAGAAGCATCTGCCATCTCGTCATCTTCTTCTTGAGGTGCACCTTCAGGATCATCCAAAGCATCATGGAAAGCTTCGGTATTTTCTTCTTCTTCAGGGAACTGTTCATCGACTTGTTCAGGTTTTTCATCTATATCCATCGGATCATTCATTCCTTCTTCACCTTCCTCTTCACCTTCTTCGCCTTCGTCACCATCCATGTTCAAATCATCCGGAAGCTCTAATGTCTCAGCTTCAGGAATATCCGCATTGATCTGCTCACCGGGTCTGTTCTCCAACTCATCTTCATCTTCACCAGCAGCTTCATCTTCTTCATCTGCCTTCTCATCTCCACCTTCTTCATCCATCTCTTCATCTCCATCACCTTCTTCTCCATCTGCTTCCTGCTGCTTCTCATTCTTATCTGTCTTCTGAGGTTTCTCACCCTTAGCATCAGGCTTCGTATCTTCTTCTTCTTTAGCTACGATCTCAGACTCCTGTTCTTCTTGCTGAGTACCATTATCATCGACTGTCTTATCACTGTCCTTCAGATTCTCTTCGTTCTCATCACCCCAGATCTTATCATCTACAGCATCTGGATCCATATCATCCACATCGCCAATCTGCTCATCATGGTCATCTTCCGAACCTGAATCATCAGACTCTTCATCTTCTTCCTTGTGTTCGACATCTTCCATCTTGCCTTCAAAATCATTCTCCATATCCAACCCATCTTCTTCTTCTTTGGTCTCCGGTTTCTCATCTTTCGACTGTTCTTCATTCTGAGTTCCCAGCACCTGGTCTTCATCTTCGATCTCCTTACTCACATCCTTCTCACCTTCGCCCTCACCAATACCAGTACCACTCAATGTGCCTTCAGCGTCACCTTCTTCGGCATTCTCAGACCCAGCAGGCATACAGAAACCTTTGGTAATAATGATATTAAACGTATTCACAAAACAGTACGTTAGCTTGGCCATAGACTTATGATGAAGAATGATCTTGTTCAGAGTGTGTTGAACAATAAGCATGTACTGTTGTAAGAAAGGATAAGATTGTTGTAACAAGTACGAGATTTCCTTCTTGACAACCGGATCGGAGGTAGTGACTACTTGATGAGCCAAAGAAAGAACCTCCATGGATCGCTTAGCTGCCACATCCAGGTGAAGTGCGTTAGCCAACACAAACTGTTTTGCATTTTGAGAACGAATAAAGTCATCAGGCATTTCATCCTCCTCCTCCTCTTCTTCTTCAGACGTGTGTACAGGTTCCGGGGTGTTTGCCTTTTTCAAATCTTGAATAGACACCAATGCAACATCAATCAAACTATGGATCTTCTCACGAAGCTCATAAACAGTACTGCTCATATCGGTATCGGCATCCGTAGGATTATAACTAGGCATGTTCTTGATGTATTCAGTGATAGGGAACAACACATGGCTTGATTGGGGTACAGTGTCCATTATATGTTTCAAGAACTCACTCATCGAGTTCACCTGTTCCATCGTGTCCTTGATCATCGACTCGACATCCGTTGTCAACAAAGAAAAGTCAAGACCGGTGGTACTTTGAGGATACAAACAACGTTGAACAAACGCATGGTCAACGGATTTTTGAATCTGAATAAACCCAGTACACTTCTGTTGTAAATCCTTCACAACCGGATGATGTGTTTGTAAGGAAAGAGCAGCTACTGCTTGGTTCAAGAACAACACGAGTTTGTCGATATGAATCTTATGTGTTGTCAAATAATGACCCAATGGAGCATCATTTGTGACAAAATGACCTTGAGAAATCGATTCGTAAAGTGCAGATAACTGGACAGACGCACCCTGGATCACACTGATACGGTCCTCCATACGGGACAAAAGCTGGCGCTCCTTGGTGATCATCGAGAACATGTGTTCAGTAGCACTCATACTACGTTCCACTTCAAGAAGCGAAAGATCTTTACTTGCATTTGTAGTTGTGGTGGTTCTCAAATGGGTGAGTCGAGCAATACAACGGAAATAATAGTCATTGGCCTTTCTCCATTGTTCAAGACTTTCATCTCCAATCAAACAGAATGTCGATAACGTGTCTTTTTGAAGATCCTTGGCAGCTATAATCGATTCCAAATCCGCAACAGCGTAATGGAACAAAACTGTACTGTCTGAGTTCTTTTCTGCCATGGTACCAGGGCGATTCTTTAAGCCAAGACGACGCAGTTCTTTCAAGAAGTCAACCAGTGCCTTCTTCTTCAGCATCTTCTGGTTCATCACCAACTTCTTGTTTTCTTCGGTCATGACAGCAGGTGTTTCCTTTTGGAAGTATTGGATCCTTTCGATCATTTCAGTAATGAAGTGTTCTAATGGAAGGTCCTTGGCTTTTTCATCTACAGTGAACACGTCTTGACTTGCATACAATTTCATTTTATCCAAAGTACGTGGTAGGTTACTCAAGTGCTGCTTCACAGTGTGTTCAGGGTTCCATTCGAATCCACTGACAGAGAGAGGAACAGGTGTATTCACAGTCCATAACTTGGGTTCACAAAGCTGGGTCACAAGTCCACGGTTGATATCTTTGGTATACCGTTTATCATCACCGTACTGGTACATCGCATGTTCTTCATTATAACTTGCAATCACCGTCAACATGGATCGGTTCAAGACCTCACGGTACTTTCTGATACATTTATGAAGCTGACGATGGGTCTTGGTGGCACTTTGACGTAACGCATAGATATTCACGTCTTTCCAAGTAGCGATCTTCACAAAATCTTTGAGATCTTTTTCAATGGGTTTACGTAGCTGAGCAATCATCGTTTGAGTACGTTCCTTGAACTGCGAGTAATACATATACACATTATGTAAAATAGTCGCTGTGCGTTGGTTGTTCAGTTTCTCATTCACATAAGTAGACAACTCGCCTTGTAACTTGACTTGTCTGTAGAAACTATCGATCATGTTCAGACGAGGTTCAAGTTCGATAATAGGTGCAGTTTGAATGAACTGATCCAAAGCAGTCAACAAATCACGCGTGTTCTTGGTATTTTCTTCTTCTGATTCAGAAGTAAACGACGTGTTGTTCACGGTGTCGTAGAGATGGAACCACCAATTGAATGCAGCGTCTTGGCTGTACTGTTCTTGGGCATTCAAGAGTTTGGGCCAACAGTTGAGTTCGAGTTGTCTCCATTTCACAATTTGTTGGATCAGTTCTTCTCTCTGGTCTTTCAAAGAAACACGTTTAGCAGCGTAGGCTTCCCAATCTTCAGATTTTTGTAACAAGAGTTCGATACCAGTTAAGAATTTAGATACAGGGGAGAGGATCGAGAAACTCAAGATACGGTCACAGATGACCACGAGTTGTTCAAGGATAGCGTGTTCAGGCCATTCGACAATCAGTTCCAAGACACGAGCTTTGAATCGGTTGATGATGGGTTCAACACGTTTCGCTTCACCTACGTTCTCGCTCTTGTAGAAATCATAAATGTTGTCACTTGTCATACCAAATGAGTCACTAGATTCGAGACGATTGATAGAAAGAGACGTGATACGGAGATGACCTGCGTTACAGACACGATCAGAGCTATTAGAGAATGCACGATCGGCCATAGCTGTCAATTGGCTAGCAACCGTATACGATTGAATGGCTTCTCGGTCCCACGATTTGTCCGCATGAGTACACATGTCAAGACCATACGTATCAAATAAGAACTGGTGAAGATGACCAATACGATAAATATCTTCTTCGTCTAGCACAGAATCGTCTTCAACGTCTTTGGGGACAGCCGATGGAGCGACTTCTTCTGTCTCTTCTAGATCAGCAAACTCTTCACTGAAATTGGCAAAGATATTCTTCAATTCTTCTTCCTCTAATTCTTCTTCAGTAGGGGGCTCGTATTTCTTAGCACGTGTCTTGTACATGGATTCTTTTTCAGCCGCCATCTTCTGTTTGTGTTCTTCAGCAGATTTCCAGACACTGATGATTTCACAAAACAAGGTATTCACAGCAACCACGTCTTCATTATGGAAATAGCCCACGGTATTGACACCCATAGCGAGGTTCTGAAGGATCACAATCAAAATACGAAGATAGAATGCCCATTTTCTATTGCTAGGAGCTTTTTCGAATACAGTTTGTTTCAGCATCAGAAGTCGATCAGGTGTAGCAAGTGTGTGCCAGTCAAGATGATATTCATCATGAGCAACATCAGGATAACGTATCAGCATTTCAATGATTTCAGCCAAGAATTTATCAGTAGGATTTCGGTTGGCATCAGCAACAAGAAGACGTAGACCGTATTTGATATCATCAACAGCAACAATCAAGGGTTGAAGGATATCTTTGTACATAGGGAACTTGACACGCATCCTATCCACAAACTGGAGAGCGTTGCCTTGAAGAAGGTCTTCTCTTTGAACGACGGAGTCCATGCCGTTCAGTTCCATGTCACGGAGTAAGTTCTCGACACTGTGATCAAGGATGCTCTTTTGAAGGTAACGTAAGTCCACAAAAATCTCTTCGAGTTGCGATTTAGCTGGTCTGAGGGAGAAAATGGTTGTACTATTTGCGAGCTCTTCGTGTACTTCATATAACTGAGCTTGGGTCTTGTCGATGGTGTCATTGGTACAGTTACCAGTATAGATCTTCTCGATGTCAGTGCGTACTTCGATATTGTCACTGAGGTCTTGCTTCTTTTGTGTGAGTAAGTTGACATGAACACGAGGTTCAGAAGTAGGATCGAGCGGGTAATCTGGGATATATCCAGATACGAATGCAAGGCCTAACAACACACGGGTTTTACCAATAGATGAAAAGAAAGGGTCGGTTTCTTTTCGTTTGAAGTGTTCAATGGATCTCTTGACTGATTCGATAGCAGCAGAGTAAAAACGATTGATCTGGCTATCTTTGATAACTGATAAAATGTTTGTGAGACCAGTTTGTGCAGTTTCAAAGTCTGTGCTCATATCTTTGCCAGAATAGATAGTGGATTTCAGTAAAGCGTTGGTCAATAAAGACAGCTTTTCAAATTCTGTGCTGATGTTGTGATAAAGATCATGAGGAGTGACAGCGGAAGAAGCGTAGAACAACTAAATTTTATAATCATTATTAGAAAGAGGAATGGGCATATTTAATGTATATAAGTATTTACCTGCTTCATCATTGAAATAACAGTAGTTAGTTCAAGTGCCTTTCTATCTTTTAGATTGACATTGGATGTCAGGAAGTCCTTCAGCTTCTTCAATTGAACAAGAGCATTATCATAAGCATCCACAGCCATTTTCTCAACTGAACCCAGTATGTTCAAGCATATAAGGGTTTCTACATTCTCAAATAAGTTGAATGAACCTTCAGTTACATTCAGTTTCTAGATTTAAGAAAAATAAATGAGTAAAATCCATCAGATAAACTTTTTGAGTCAACCTACCTTATTTTCTTCGGCCAAAGTGAGATTGTACAAGACATCATGATAAAGACTTGAGCGCCACAAACGTTGATGATAAATATAAGCTGAGTCTTGCACCATACCAGGTAAGGCTAACTTCTTATTCTTTGCCATACCAGAATCCAAGAACCATATCAGACGCTGATAAGGAACCAAATCAAGAGGAGGACGGGATGTCTTTGAAACCACAAAGTTCTTGAACTTGGATATTTCACCGACAATGACTTCCATAGTACTCATATCCTCTGTCTCATCCACAGCAGAATAAAGCTTAGCAAGGATCTCCATCTCATACACCAAACTGTTGTAATCGTACAAAGGAATGAGAGCAGTATCCCAATAACTCGTTCTTTTAATAGATGGCTTGATTTGTGATCCTTCAAGTTCCTTATAAATGTATTCAGGTAACTTGCGAAGTGATTTCAAGATCTTATCAGCATTCTCTCTGTCGTTTTCGTCCACTGCATAAAGGGTAGCTATTCCTTCGATCAAAGCATTCTTTGCTTCAGATTGAGCATGTAAAACCATAGAACTGGGAGACAATTTCTCATCTGAATTAAAGCGGTAAGTATCCAACGTGCTATTGATTTCATGTAACTTTTCTTCCAGATTATACAGTCCAGTGGAAGATAAGGTGGCAGGGCAGAAATATTTCCAGAGTGCCTTCATGGATTGACTTGCGTTGAAATCAAATTCGGACATGATTCCATCAATGATCTGAATGACAGGCACTGTTTCATTATACTTCACCTCGTGCAACAAGTCTTTCATCAATCTAAGTGCAATCAATAAGTTATCCAGACTTAAGGAAGGAAGCTGTGTGAGATTCCAAGCAAAATCACGGATATCTAGTATTTTGTTGAGTTTCTTGAATGTTGTATCATCACATTGGGTATAGTATCCTTGGTTGATCCATGATGCAAAGCAAGACTGAACAGATTCAAAGAAAGGATAGAGCTTTATGATAACGACATGAGGTAATTGACTCTCACTTAATCGGCCTTGATAGAAAGCATAAGATTGTTGGATTGAAGTCAAGTTACCGAGCTTCAATCTTTCCGAAGCTACTCTCATGTTCTTGGCAGCATATTCTTGCTTATAGAGACGAACTAACAAATGGAAAGCACTCTTGATGTGAGCAATAGTAGATGGGGCCATGTTGTGAGAGGATTTCAGTTTGGTCAGTTCGCTGAACAAGGGATGCACGTAGACCTCCTTCATCAAAAAACCTAATCTTTCTAATATAAGCGATTTTGTTCCTGTAGTTTGTTGATGGATATAACCCAACCAACGAAGACGTACACCATAGTCTTGTTGACTCAGATGCTCCAAGAAATAGTCACCAGCAACTTCGATCTTTCTGATATCTGATTCTTTTTCCACGTCCAATGTTTCCAAAAGTTGAATGAAATAAGCACCTTGAAGAGCAATAGTGGCAAGAGCAGAGTCTTGCTTGAATAGATTGCCCCCTACCAAGAAAGGATAGTTACCAGGTGAAAACAACTGGTTTAACACATCTTCATCGGATTCCATTTGTAACAAAGAAAGTAATGACGAAGGTACATCCTTTATATCCACAAAGACTTGGAAGAAAGTGTCGTAAATTGCACTCTTCAAGGATTGACCACGTTGGATACGTTCAACAAGATAGATAGCAAAAAGTATGTAATCACGAACATTTTCACTCTTCAAGAACCTCTTACGCTGAGCGGTAGCTTCACTCTGCAATGCATTGATCAATAGAGGTAACTTAGAACCACGAATACCATAGGAGTTGGCAAGTTTTTCGACATCGACGATATTTCTGTTCCAGTTGGAATCAACAAGAGATATTTCAATACCACGATTTCTCATGGCACGAGATAGCTCCCCATGTTGAGGATCCACAGTCATAAACATACGGAAGTTGGGGTGAGGTTTGATGATCTTCACTGTACCGTCCACAAGACCACGCTCATTGACCATTAATACACCGTTGTTTTCGAACAAAGGATTCAGTCGATCAAGTACAGAAGGGTTACACATATTGGCATTATCGATGAGAAGCCAATGACCCTTTTCGAGAGCATTGATTAAGAGTCCATCAATCCATTCGAATTTACCTGCAACGGTGTCACTTTCCAGTTTTCTCAGGTTTTCGATTAACTTTAAAGTATTCATTAATGATTCCTTAGCATCCACATCCATAGCAAGTGCCGAGTTCAGACAGTTCATAACGTTAGAGACAAGGGTATAGTCTAATTTGGCAGATTCTGAATCGGCAGCAGATGACTTCAGTTGTTGTTTATGATCCAAAGTGTACCATGCATCATTGAGCTGGCGAATAAGCTGAAGTGTGTTTTTATATTGCCCGCTTTCATTGGAAATAGTGGCAAGCTGCATCAGTACATGTCTAGTAGCACGATTCACCAGTTGATAAAGGGAATCCATAAGAACTTGACGATGACGATTGAGATCCACTTGTTCAAAACCACCCAATAATTCCATAGTATCTACACTATTATTCATGGCGAATTCTTCGAGTCGATTGCCTGTCATCTTACTCAAAAGACGAACCAAAGATGTTTTACCGGAAGCGGAAGGCCCAGTAACGATAGCCATCCAGCTCGATTCCACACACTTGATCAAGGCCTCTAAAGGTGGCAAGAAAGATTGAAGAATATGATCTTCGTGTTCGAACAAACCCACAGATGTTTCGGAACACTTTCTTTCCAATGAGGAATGTCCAACAGTCAAGCGGTTCACGGTGATTTCATATTCAGGTTTCTCAGGGCGAATATACTTCACCTTGAATACTTTTTCATACAATTCAATAATCTTCAATCGATCCTCATGAGTTCGCATGCGTTGAAGATAAATGATATCGAGATATTCTGATGGATCAGATACCTTGTCCTTCTGCATCAATTCAAGCCAACGGAAAACATCACGCAAATTGAATTCCCAAGGACTTCCTCTACGACCAAAGCTGCAACGGACCATCGTTTCTTGGTACATTTCATTATTGAATTCAATCATAGTGGACAATAAGTTGGATTCAAATTCAGGGAACAGATGAGAACAAATAAACAATAGATCATCTGCTGTCAAGTGCTCAACATACACCTGCGTGAATCGATTGATGAATGACTTGGGAAGACCTTTACGTCCACCACCTTGTTGAAGAGGGTTTTGGGCACCAAATACACGGAATTCAGGAGCACAAAAGAATTCTCTATCCAGTTCAGGGATATAAACAGCACCACGATGATCTAAACAAGAATTCAAACCTTCCAGCACTGATTGTGAAGCCAGATTCAATTCATCAAGTAGGACCCAGTCACCTGCCTTCATTGCCTGTAAAAATGGAGCATCTCTCCAAGCAAATTCACCACTGTTGCCACCTTCGACAGGGAGATCAGAACCAAACAAGTCCATTAAATCTGTCTGCTCGGATAAATTGATACGGACCAAGTTATGACCAGAAGCAGCTGCCAAGGCAGAGACTAAACTTGTCTTACCCACACCAGGACTGCCTTCCAATAATATAGGTTTCTTTAACTGCATAGCTCTAATGGCACGCATGGCATTATCAGAGGTAGTAGGGGCCAACAAAGTGAACTTGATGTCAGCTTTAGGGGATGGGCCACGAGAAATTTCAAAAGGACCAATAGCAAACTTGTCTCCACATATCTGCACTCTGTCTTTGGTTTCACCCAATATATCATGTTCACTAGCGTTGGATTTTCCAGACAGATGACGAAGACACTTCAAACGGAAATCCTTCAAGTAACTACCATTCAAGAATGCTCCAGATGAACCATGAGATCCTAAACCGTCTAGTAAAACAAGACATCCACCATGAGTATAAGCAAGTTCAGGGGACAATCCAAATTCAACAGCTACATTGATGAATCTGACCCAAGAAAGAATATCTCTCAAAGAAACAACGACACGGTTCTGTCCTAATGCTTGAGAATACCATTGAATGAAACCAAGCATCTTTTCACTATATCCTTTCAAAGAAGAAGAATTCATTTGTTCATCAATGATCTTGATGAGATCATCACGATCAGTAACAGAAGGGACCCAGATCTCAGTGAAACGATTTCTTAATGCAGGAGATAGTTCCTTTTTACCATAATCACCGCCTGGATTCATAGTAGCCAAGAACTGGAAGTTAGGAGCACCACGTAATTCCTCAACATGTTTACCACCCTTTTCAGCAAGCACCAAAAGACGACTAGGTTCAAGCACAGAGTTCAGACGTTCAAGAACAGAATCATCAGCAAGTGAAATTTCATCGAGTAAGAACAAGTGTCCTTCTTTCATAGCTTGCACAAGAGGACCATCATGCCATTCAAAGAGGGGTTTCTGATCAGAATCATCATCCATATCTTTGTTACGTACTGGACGTTGTCCACCCAATAAATCACTAGTCTCGGTGTTCTGATGACAATTGACAATATGAAGCTGACGATGATAGGTTTCAGCCAACATCTGGCACACAGTAGTCTTACCACAACCCGTTTCACCTACAAGCAAGACAGGTTCATTGTGCTGAAGACAACGAGCAACCAAGCTAAACAATCTCATCATAGCCTTTGTCCAGACCAATTTAGTCTCTTCTCCAGTCGTTTCTGCCTTGTTCTCGAGTAATCGATTATAGATCTCAAACTCTTCTAATCGAGCACAATCATACATCATATTCTCATCCAACTTGACATTCATCACCTGCTCAAGTACTTGCTTCACCACTCTCTTCTCTTCGTCCTTTCTACATCTTTCAGCTAAAAGCATGTATCCATTCTCAGCTAAATCTTGGTATCCTTGAGGATCACGTCCTGCCCAACGGAAAAGATCACGTAACGTAATGAACCCATGTTTCTGTTCAAAAATACGTGTACTCTGACGACGCTCCATCAACTCCTTATACACCTTGACGAGTTTCTTACAATAAGAGGGAGCAATACTACACCTACGTGAAAGAATAGTCTCAAGTTCACCTTCAGGAATATCATCAAAATGGAGCTCAAGGAAACGGTTACGGAAAGCTCTTGAGAGTGCTTTACGTCCACCATAGAGACCAGCAGGATTCTGAGTGGCAAAGAGCATGAAGTGAGGATGAGGTTTGACAATTTCTTGTGTTTCAGGAATCAGGAGTTCCCTGTTATCATCCAATAAACGATTCAATGCTTCAAGCACATCTGATGGAGCCAGATTGAGTTCATCAAGTACAATCCAGTACCCATTACGAAGAGCTTCTACCAAGACACCTTCTTGGAACACAAGTTTTCCCTCGTTGTTAGATACATAGGTACCCAGATACTCTTGAAGATCAGTGTGCTCGTGGTTATTGATACGTACGAACCGATGACCTGTCTTCTTAGCCATGTATTCAACCATACTTGTTTTACCAGCAGAAGTAGGACCTTGAATGAGAACAGGGAATTTACGTGACATGATGACTCGAGCCAGGTTATAGAGCTTGATTTCCACAGAGGGTGTGATAATATAATGGCTGTCTTCTTCAACGGGGTATTGTCCCTGTTCTAACCAAAAGTAGCCGAACTGAATAAAGTCTTCTCCCGGTTGACGTGGAATTTGTTTGATCAGGTGCTGAGGATTCTGGACATTTCTCAAGACGGTGTCAAAGATCAGTTTTCTCATGGTGAGCTCACTCTCTCTATCTAAAAGAGTCAAGAAAGTCATACAGAAACCTTCATACAATGAACGGCGTAATCCATAAGTCGAGTAGATCTGAAGAGCATAAGTGAGTGCACGTGTTAAGGTACGCATACTGAAATGAGGACGTTGATTTGCACCATCTACCAACTTATGATCTGCACATAACTTCTTGGCATTCATGTAAAATTCGGCAATATCATCAAACACACGTTCATCTCCAGCAGAGACACCGACCAAGTATTGCTTTACGATCTGTAAGAGATCATCATATCGAGCATCCGGTGGATGAACATAGAATTCAGTGAATCTGTTACGAAGACCAGGAGGAAGATCACGTTTGCCCACATCAGTAGCAGGATTCATACAGGCAAACAATCTGAAATTAGGATGACGTTTGATAGGTTCAACATCGCCTTTTTCAGTCAAAAGAAGAGACCCATGGGCATCTTGTAATAATCCAGATAGGCATTCGAGAGTTTCTGTAGTGGCTAAATTGATTTCATCCAACAAGATCCAGTCACCCTGACGTACAGCCTTCACAAGAGAACCTTCCATGAAATTAAACACGAACTTATTCTGTGCTTGAACTTGCTGTACTTCAAATTCTTCTACACGTCGATTGAATGATTTCCATGCTTCGCGTAATTCAGGTGAAGATACTTTCTTGTTATCCAGGTTTTGTTCTGCTTCAAACTTCTGCTGTGACATCTTCACAGCCTGCTTCAACAAAGCAACATAGTTGGCCCATTTCTGGTGAATAAATGTCTTTCGTACCATTTCCAAAAACTTGCCGTTCTTCTTTACTGAGAATGTTTTACTGAACAATCTCTCAAATTGTTCTTTCATTGGAATAGCCAGTACTTTACCATCGACTGGTTTGAACCCACCCAAGAGATCAGAGCTATCTGATTGTTGAGATAAATTGACGACGATCAAGTTCTGATGGATCATGTCTGCCAAGTGTTGAACAACTGTGGTCTTTCCTGTACCGGTTTCACCTACCAACAGAACAGGTTCTTTCAGATGAATACAAACAGCAATCTTCTCCATTAAACGCAAAGCGTGTCCGGTAGTTGCGAATGGTCTCTTCTTTTCTCTTTTCACCATAGCCTGTTTCTGTTTGGCTTTACCAGAAGCTGCAATAGACGATAGATTGACACGACCAATACGGATGATAGAATCATTTAACTCCAGTTTTGGCTTATACTGATCAACATAATTCTTAACCAGTTCAGCTGAAATCTGCAAAGGTTCTCCAATAATCTCCAATATAGCCATCCATGTCTTGTAATCAGGAATCATACCACAGAAACAATCATTGGCTTCACCGAATAAATCCAGACGAAGATCGAGATCCATACCTGTACCTGTATCATGGGTTAACTTCTCACCCAAGAGTAAGTCAATACGATGGCACCATTTCATAAGATCACGAGTTGATAAGAACCTGCCCATAGTCGATGACGAAAACTTGGGATCTTGATGCATATTCACAATAGCCTCAAATAATCGCATGACATGTGTTGCAAAATTACCAATATGTGTGAACCGCTTACGAATCACCAGCTCGAGTTCCTCCATTGACAATGGATCCACATACACACGGGTCCATAAATTAGCACCTGTCATCATATCTCCTCGTGAATTCATTGCCTTTCCAGATCGACTAGGTAAGAAAGATCGAGTACCGAACATCTGGAATCCTCCTTTAGCCTTGATCTTTTCACCACGAGAAGGTATAAACAAGTAACGTGTTTCCAGTAATGGTAATAACACCGACAATACTTCAGCAGGAGCAAGATCGATATCTTCAATCAACACCCAACGACCTTCAACCACTGCAGTAGTCAATACACCTGGTTGCCAGCGGAATGAACCTGGTGTAGATGTAGATACGTATGTTCCCAGTAACACTTTGGGGTCTGTCTGGTCTCCTAAATGGATCTTCACCAGTTCCCCTCCTCTGCCTGTTCTAGCTGCCAATTCTTCAATAAGTGCAGTCTTACCTGCTCCGGTAACACCCTCTAATAAGGTAGGTGCACCAATAGACAAGGCTAGACTGATAGCATGTAAGTTCTTGGATGTTGTCTTGGTTAATATCAATGAGGATGTAGTGGGTTCAGATGTATTCAATGTCTTGGGTAATAAAACACCACATAAATTACATGTCAAAGGACAGAGATCTTCATTCGTAAGTTCATGTGTGCTATGTTGATTATAATTATTCTGCAGAGACTGGATCTGTTCTTTAGCCAATCGCTGTTGTTCGAATAACCTGAAAGAAGCTAGGTAAGTATACACATCTCACTTGAATCCACCTCCTAATACTTTACTCTATAAATCGGATATCAATGCGTTGGTCTTCCAGTGTAATATAGAGTATTTCATCTGATTCATCTACTGAGTGTCCAATGACAGAAGATAAGAGGGTCTTTGTTTGTTCGTCACTCAATCCATACACTTTGCTGAGACAGAGTACATTCAGGTAACGGATACATGGATCAGGGTACTTCATCAACTGGATGAGTGGTTCCCAGTTCCATAATGATATAAAGGTCGAAGTTGAGAATGAGAGGAGTCTATAGGTAGTTAAGAGTAGATCTTGTATTTCATGAGTAGGTAACGGAGTCTATGAGAAACCTCTAGAGTCAATACATGTACACACAATAAAATAAGACGTAAGTTTACCGTTGTATCTTGAATCATGTTCATATGGTTGAGTCTTTCAAACAAAGGTGTTGATTGGGAAAAGTATGTTACAGCCAAGCTAAACAAAAAGCTGCAGTCAGTTCAATATCCTATTTCCAGACTCTTTCCTGGCTTTACCTCTTTACTTGGGGTACAATGGGGAGCACCAGGCTGAATGCCTTGGCTACCAATTCTATTTTATATACAGTACTACTCTGTGAAGTAGCATCTAAGAATGTTGTGAATCCAGGTAAAGTCCAACGAGCGATCAGGTCAATAGCCAGTGGACGGAATAAGTGTATCGTAGTTAGTGTCCAAGAAGGATGGAGCATACACTGTGATATTGTGTTGAGTAGTTGTGTGTTACTCGTTGTGGAGTGAAGACTAGTGAGATCTATGCCTGGAAGATCACTGGCTGTCAATTGCTCTGATAACAACTGTACTGCTGTCATGAGATCAAATGACAAGGGATCATAAACAGAATGTTCATGTTCAATAGGGTTACAAATATCCATTGACATTCCTCTGCTATAAGAAGAAAAAGTGTTATGTCAAAAGGCTTTTTCTATTAACTATTTTTATTTTTTTATTTTTGTGACAGTCAAACAGGACTGGTTTTGAGGGAAAGTTACTGCATTGAAAAGGTATGTGCTACCACTCTGGCGGGCAAAAAAAATGCATAGGTGGTTTATAGGCTAAATACATTTTTTTTTATTTACATTATATGCATGCATGCTATGTGCGAGTATGGGAGGTAAACAGTGAGGTAGAAGAGGTGGGGTATTAATCTTTAATGGATGATTGCTTCTTTTGGAGGTAATCTTGCAAGGATATCTTGGTGGGTGGGTGGGAAGTTGGAGGTACTGGTTGCTGGATATCATTGGTGGTGTTAATATGAGTAACAGACAGTTTTTTGTTATTGAGAGTAGATGAATCATCAATTTTAATTTCCAGTGATGCGTTATTGTCAGTGATTGTGTTCCGTGTGTCATTTCTGTATACTTGCTGCTTCTCCTCCTCATCTAATAAGATGGTAGATGCACTACTAGCATCACTTAATTCACCGTCATCAATAATATCTAGTTCATGATAATAGGAATCCAACTTTTTACCAGTACCAACAGAGGGAGCATCTTCGAGATTTAGTGGGTGTGATGTAGTAAGACTTGTATTGACGATATTATCACTCGGGCATTCTTTATCCTGTGGCAATACAGTATCAATGATGACCGTTGGATCAGGAATCATGTCAGATGTATTTTCATTCACTGAATCTTCTTCTTTCACTGATGGCTCAATAAAAAAAACATCTTCTTTAGTGGGTAGTGCTTGTTCAGTAACATTATGATTGACAACTGTAACTTCTTTATCAACAGTGTGATTGACTACTGCAACCTCTTCATCAACTGTGTGATTTACTACTTTAACCTCTTCATCAACTGTATGGTTAACTGATATATCCTCTTCATCAACTGTATGGTTAACTGATATATCCTCTTCGTCAACTGTATGGTTAACTGATATATCCTCTTCATCGACTGTGCAATTGATCAATGTATCTTTCTCTTCAATAATAAGATCATCAGATGTATCCTCTTCGACAGTATGATTAACTACTCTATCCTCTTCTTGAATGATGTGATTAACTGATGAATTTTCTATCTTATTATACTCTTTTTCAACAGTATGATTAACCACTCCATCTTCTCTTTCGGCAATGTGATCAACTACATTCTTATTTTCTTCCAAGGTGTGTTTCACTGTTGTATTCGCGTCCTTCAGTGTGTTTTTAACCAATAGATCAAGGCCCATGTGTTCATCTTTAACTTCTCCCTCTAATATTACTTTGGATGTGGCTAAAGTCTGTGTTTTAGCATTGGTTGGTTCAACTTCTAATGATAAATACATGTCAGAATACTCTCATTAGGCATGTTTGTGTCCTTACCTGATGACTTCTTAATCAAATAATCACGAACCCATAACTTCTTCCTGGGAAGAGGAGTAGGTTTGTCAGCTATTTTACTAGATTTCTTTATCAGTTTTCTTTTTCTACTCTTTCTTGGGTGATTTTCCTCGTCATGACTAGTATAATCAAGGCCTGACAGACTGGAGAGTGATGATAATGAAGAGAGCGATTTATCATCGTGGTCACTGTCGATATCATACAATGTATTTACTTCTTTGGAGTCATTCTGATAGGATAGATTCATTGGTTCATCCATATCTCCGTCCACATCCACCACTTCATCCTCTGGTACTTCCTTAATTGCTTTGATGATGGGTGAATTGGTAATGACATCCACATCCACACTCTCTTCTAGCCTATTCTCCTTTGGTTTAATAGACGATCTCCTCCTCTTATAGGGTGATTTCATAATGATATTGATATCTTCTAGTTTGGGTGTAGGCTTCGTCTTCTTTTGATGAACAGTGACTGTACATTGCTTCTTAAGGTGTTCAATCAGACATCTTCGCTTATTGATACATGCGCAAGATCCAAACTCCTTCTCGAATCTATCCAACATTGTCCTTATTGTCTGCCTCCTCTTTCTCTCTTCTTCCTCATCAATCACCTTGTGTTCATTCTTTCCTTTCTTGTGTTCATGATGCCAGTCCATACTCTCCTTCCATGCAATATGTCCTCGTTGCCATCCCCATCCTATAGTGATCTCTTCCCCTTTCTCGATGGAATGGCGTACAAATAGGCCCAGGTGGATTGTCTTGTCTTCCACACACTTGGGCAATATAATATTCCTTAACTCTGCATTTGGGTGACAGGATCTTCTAATGTATCTTGCCTTGTTTCCAAACTGTCGAGTATCCACACACAAGTCCAATGCAGGATAGAACAAAATATAACTCAGTGGTGTTCCCAATAACACAAAATCATTCGCAGGATCGAACTTGAACACTGACTTCAAGTATATATCGCCTGTAATCTCCATCAGATACCTGTTTGTAGGAATAGCCCGTTGAGCAATAATCCCTTTATTGGATACAGGTGTATTCATGAGTACCCCCTTTGTATACAGAGTCGAAATATCCATGGTCACAAAGGGTCCATACAGTGCAGGGTTCACTTCATACGACGATTGCTTCAACCGAGAGCTCCACCTTTCTCTTGCCTCTTTAAATAAAGGAGCCACATACCTAGATACCAACTTGCTCCTCATTGGCTTTTTCTTCTTGTTCTCTTCGGAAAATGAGGGGTCATCTTCGTGGTCTAATTTACGTAGTTTTCTCTTCAATATGGGTATTCTCTTTGATAATTTAGGTTTCTTTCTCTTCACACATTGATCACATAAATACCGATCAGGAATATTAGAGTGTGTGATATGTACACAATAGGCATGTTGCCATACTAGGCATTTCTCACATTGGATAGTGAAGCCGTCATCTTCGGTTGATGAGCATATACAGCGTATGAGTCCAGTGTCCACGGGTATTTCTATTGAATCAGTAAGAATATCTTTATGATTAGAATAGGACATTCCCTTATGTCAATTATAAGCTGTTCTAATATGTGTATGGTTGTGAACTATCACTGATTTGTTTTCTTTTTTTTTCCACTCAGGTTAACTCACCCCCTTCCATATTCGGTGTTTGAATATAATATAATCTTAGAAAATAGAACGAAGGTTTATTGTTCTATGTGTTACGCATTCAGTCGCACAATACGGTGAAGAGAAGATGTTATAAATGAAGTCTAGAGTCGTTTATTTTATTCTATTGGGATACTCTGTCCATATACTCAATTAATGATCTAGTAGGACGACCTATAAGTAAGAACAGTGAGTCTCTTTCCTGCTAATTATAAGCCATGAAGAGCTTACCACTCATTCCCTTGATATGATATCCATCTGTGCCTTGACTATCCATGACACCGGCAATATCTATATGTGCCCATGGAAGAGCAGGTTCCTTCTCGTCATTGTATTTAGTGTCAGTAAGTTTATCTGCTCCATCCACAAACTCCTTTAAGAACGAGGCTGCTGAACAAGCACCACCAGAACGACCCTTTCCAAGGTTATTAAGGTCAGCTACATGAGACTCTTTCATTTCTACCAAATAGCCATCATCCAGTGGCATTCTCCAGAATGGATCATTGGCAGATTTGCCTGCTTTCTCCAGATCATTCCACAGCTTATTGGAGTTACTGAATACACCTGCATATACATTACCCAATGCAACATCAATAGCCCCAGTTAACGTAGCTAAATCAATCAGGCTTTTGGGTGAATAAACAGAACTGAGATAATATAATGCATCAGCCTATAAACCATCGGATTAGTCCGATTGAGATATCATAGTCTCTACTAAGACTTACTAAGATCATTCTTCCTTCTGCGTCTGTGTCCAATACTTCAATTGATTTACCATTCATTGCTCTCACAACATCTCCTGGTTTGGTGGCCTTTCCTGATGGCATATTCTCACACAAAGGAATAGCAGCGACTATATTCACAGGTAGCTTCAATTTACAGATACCATACAATGCTCCTACTACAACTGCTGCCCCACCCATATCACCCTTCATGAGGGCCATATTGTTGGATGGTTTAAGCGAAATTCCACCTCTACAATACTGTGTTATTTACACACATTGATGATGATATATGATCACAATAACTTACGCATCAAATGTCACACCTTATTGAAAATAATGAGTATCTTAAATCTGTTATTTATGGGGATGATCTTACCTTTTCCTACTAATCCATGAGGCCTATCTTCCTTGTTTCCACCTTTATAATGTATTTCCAGGAATCTCAAGGGCTCATCACTAATCATTTCACGCTTTTGTTAACAACACCTATACCAACACAGCTTAACCCACTCTCACCTTCCCTGAGATACTGCCATAAATGAATTCATCTTCTGCTTAGCTACCCATTCCTCTGTTCTGACAAACACTTCAATATTCTCTAATCCCGCCAACAAATAGGCCACTTCATCTGCAAATAACTTGGGAGTCATCAAATTCCCAGGTGAAGTCATGAGCATACGAGCCACATTCTGTGCTGCCCCGTAAATCTGACCTTTTGTCCACTCCTTATTGTTCTCCTCCACCCATGGTTCCAATCGGATATCCTCTTTCTTCTCTTTCTTCAGTTTATCGAACGAGAACTGTGACAGTACGGATCCCTCACCTGCACCTTGTGCACTTACTGAAACATCCACACCTACATATTGACTGCCTTGAGACCGAAGCACTTGTAGCCCTAATGAAGTCTATTATGGGAATCAGATGTGTGTCATCTCAAAAAATAAACAGATGACTTAACTGCTTTACGGGCTGCTTCTTTCTCATCACGGATATCTGCTTTTTTTCCTAAACTGACCACAGCCACTTGTTGGATACCGCCTATATTGTACATGACACGTACTTCATTGGCTTTCTTCAGGTTGGATGCCACCAGTTGCTGTTCAATCAATTGTCGTGTTTCTTTCGATATATCATTGACAGCCGTCAAAGTGGGTTTGTCGCCTGTATAAGCCCCAAGTATTAACGAATCGAACTGTTTTGTGTTACTGAATAGACGCCTCGATATGAGTTTCGTGTTGCGTACTGGAAGACTTTTCAGTTGAAACATTTTTTTTGTTAAGCTGAAAAGGAAAAACACAAATAAATGTCAAGGGGATGTATTATAGTGTGACTGTATTCTCATCTTAGTGTTCCCACACCTAAATGTATTCAGTGAAGAATGGCCATGCACTGCTTAGAAGATAGGAAGAGACTTACTATCTATCTATCTATCTATCTATCTCCTATGTATGCGAGTATTTCGACTGAAATAAATACGGTCACGTGATTAGGATAGAGGGAGATCGTGCCCACCTTACCTACTGAAATAACTGAAGTAGGCATTATTAAGCAATATGAAGTGAGAGTATAGAGAAAGACATTAAAGACGCGTATTCAAAGACTCTTTTCATTTACTTTATTATAAAAGGGGGCTTCTTCTCAGTTCTCAAGTACAGAAAGTACTCGATTAACAGGATCAACCAACGAGAAGGTGAGAAGCCATCTGATCCCAAAAGTATGACTCAAACCAAACATAATCACAACAACAACTAAGATTCCAGCATCATAACAACCACATTCTCTACCACCGGTGAGTTCCTCGACACTCTTTAAGGGATGACTACATTTAGGCCTACCGCCCGAATGGTCTCTGAGGGGCACCTCCTACAACACCATCACAAATAATCATCATCACAACTATGCTTTCATATCAACCTTCGGGCATTGATACTATGGCTTTGTCGGTTGAGAGACACGATTCAATCGGTCTTGTTTTAATAAATGTCAGAGGTCTAGGACGTGACAAAGAAGAAGAAGAGGGAGGGAGGGGGGAATATCTGGTTATTTATTGTTTACGCCACAGGATAGGAGTGACGTTTCCATAGGAACCAATGAAATTTATTGTATTTATCCATAAATGGGCAGGATGGTTCAATACATGCAGTTTAAAGAACGAGTAGTAAATGATGGATCTGTTACTGTAATAGTAAAGATGTTATTCTGCAAAGACAATCTCGAATTGTAACTGATCTACTGGCTTTATAATGTGTTATGGTTAGTATATCTAGATACAGGTGTAACTTATGATATGCTATTTACTTTCTTATAATGGTTTACTCAAATGCATCCATATTCTTATTCAACATCACAGATGATGAATTCCACTTCCAGTATCAAAAACAATAAATTACCTACGATTATATATATAAACGAACAAGCACTATCAATCACTGGGATATGTCAATACTTCTAATATTATGTAATATCAAGGTCTGATATTGCCATTCAAGATTTAAACACATCAGTAGAACACATGTTGATAGCATATATCATCCTCTTATTCTTGATTAGACAGCTGTGTATTATACTCTTTGATTATATCAAGTAGCTATAACTCATACATTGATAGCCATCTGTCAATTTACCCAGCAGTGTTACACCTCGAATGCATTAGGGTATGAGGGAGTACAATGAAACATGTATTAAAGTGACACTAGTAAGAATAAGAACAGATAGCAGAAGGTACTTGCATATCTGTTCTGAGTCTGAGGCAAAATGCATAAGATTCTCCAATAACTCTTTCTATAAACAGTCAAAAGGATGAGGGATGATAAACTTTCAACAAATCATCTATCCACGTCAATATAAATAAATACTTTAATATAATATTTTCTAGTAATCATTATCCTCATTGTACTTCCTGGAATGCACTATCCTTTCCATAATAAGCTTCCTTAACCCATCTGCCCTCACTAGATTCTGCCTTCGTTTTCCTTCAAATGGCTTATTTACGACTATCACATCACCTGTATAAGCAGCAACACCCCATTTGAATGAACCCGCATTCTCTACTGTTGTATGCTTTGTGAGATCCCCATTCAACTTGATATGAAGCACTTCTACTGAACGTGGAATCTGTATGAAATCCACTTTGTTCCCTCTATCTGTATACTTGACATCACAATTATGAAGCACGAGTTCTTTCAGGTTAGGAAAAGTATGCTCTATAACATGCATCATCTCATCGTTCACTGGACACCGTTTCATGGTGAGTTTACGTACATGTACCAGCGGATCGCACTCATTTCCTGTGAATCTTATATACGATAATACGAGAGAAGTCAAAAGAGGACACGGTATGTACATTAAAGAGTAATGTGCAAGGTTCATATGGTTACAGATAACAAGATCAGTCAATAAGTGGGCGTATGCTTTCAAGTATTCTTCTCGAATTTGACTCTTGTATTTCCTAGGTGCACTTTTACAGAACACTTTCTTGGTTCCTGATAAGGTAGTAGTGAACGACAATTGCAATTGACCACCAAATACATGGTTTCCTTTATGATACACTCCTTCGTATGCGTACTGTGCAGGTACAGAAATTGATTGATGCCAGCCAGCGAAAACGGATGAATAAGTAGTAGGCAGTTTGGCCTTCATGTTAATGTGGACTTCATCCAGGGACAGAGACATCAGTGCTTGGAAGAATGCATGGGGCTCTGTCATATTACCGTTCAGATCTAGTTTGAACACTCGTAATTTAGGACACTTGGATTGGATATCTTGCATTTCTTTCGCACCGATATCATCTACATTCAGTTCTAATCGAGTCAATCGTGTGTGCTGTTCAGGGTATTTAGAGAAGTCACTGATGGTTTTTCCATGATAATACAGTGACACCAGTCCAGGACAAGCAGCAAAGATCTGATCCAGCAAACCTTTTGTGTCTCCCGTTTCAGGGGTCATATATAGTGTCAGGTCTTCAAGCTTGGGAAATAATGGAAGATACTCTATCAGAGGAATATAACCTTCTTCGGTAGGAACAGCAGGAAAATTGTCGTGGAAGTATGAAATATTAAACGAAAGATGGGTTAGCTGAGACTGGTATTTTGTATATATACTTATGAGTGAATCTGACTGTGCATAAGAAGGATGAGTAAAGTCTATCTTCACCAATGAGTTGAGAATAGGCAGAGATAATAAAGAATCAAGCCAGTGGGAGTCTATTGGAAACACTATACGTTCCAAGTGAGGAAGACTGGCAATGATCTTGTCGAATAAAGGATTAAAATATTTATGATTCAAAGATGAAAGATCAATACTGCGGATATAATCTCTGGTGGGTGTTTTTTGGGCAAAAATATAGAATCGGAGGAAGTCAGAGTGCCGGATTTGGATGTTTCTATACACTTGAGGCAAGAATATGGAGTTCCAGTATCGACATACACTTACACAGCGAGTGTAGTCAGAGATCGAGAGGTGAGTGAATATCTTTTCTTGTACTTCTGAAGGTAGTTTGTTCATAACAGAAGAAAGAAAAGTGGGACAAGTATCTGTCTAATTTAAACATGAATTGTGCGCAGTACCTGTGTTACTCAGTGTCAACTGCATTCATGCTTTTATTTAAGAAATATTTCCCTACCAAACATTTCTGAAGGAATCTCTTGCTAATTTCGACTTACAAACAAGAGTATTCAGTGAGAGGGTGTATATTGGAGTAAACAAGTGAAAAATAGACCAGTGGATATAGACAATATTCTGTATATACCTTTTACTGCATTCAAAATGGAATAGGGAGAAGTCATATGGGAAATGACATTCATGGTTTATACCTAGATAGTGACTTATAATACAGGATCGTGGGTATTAATAACTATATATTTTAAATGTGGGTGGGTTTATCTTCTATCTATACTGTGATTTCAACTTGAATAAACACTATCACGTGATCGCAATACCTTTTAGATATATAAAGAAGTACTCAAGCATATATAAAAGATGTTACCCAACTTATATGCTGAAATAACTGTAGTAAAACTGTAACATGTATTAAGTATATGTAATGAGTGTATATAGGAAGCAAGACATAAACCACGTGCTAAAAAGACATAAAGACACTTATTAGAAAGACATAAAGATACGTGTCAAAAAGACATTAAGACACGTACTAAAAAGACTCTTTTCATTTACTTTATTATAAAAGGGGGCTTCTTCTCAGTTCTCAAGTACAGAAAGTACTCGATTAACAGGATCAACTAACGAGAAGGTGAGAAGCCCATCTGATCCCAAAAGTATGACTAAAACCAAACATAATCACAACAACAACTAAGATTCAAGTATTATACCAACACCCCTCTTACCACCGGTGAGTTCCTCGACACTCTTTAAGGGATGACTACATTTAGGCCTACCGCCCGAATGGTCTCTGAGAGGCACCTCCTACAACACCATCACAAATAATCATCATCACAACTATGCTTTCATATCAACCTTCGGGCATTGATACTATGGCTTTGTCGGTTGAGAGACACGATTCAATCGGTCTTGTTTTAATAAATGTCAGAGGTCTAGGACGTGACAAAGAAGAAGAAGAGTGAGGGAGGGGGGAATATCTGGTTATTTATTGTTTACGCCACATGATAGGAGTGACGTTTCCATAGGAACCAATGAAATTTATTGTATTTATCCATAAATGGGCAGGATGGTTCGATCTTCCATCTTCCATAACTTCCTTTTTAAGTTCAAAAATTATTTAAGCACTGGAAAAATTTTAGGGCTACGTTTTGGGCAGTGAGATTTCCTTCATCTTCTATATACATATTACAAGAGTTTATACACATTGCAGTGGATACAATGGGATGCTAGTGATAATCACTAAGCACAGGAAGCGCGATACGCACTGAAAAAGTGTGCTACAAACCCCAGAGCTAGCTTTAGCTGGTATTATATACTGAAAAATAAAGCTGCTTAAGCTTAGTAATACCGCCACTTCTTCGTTGTTCACTGCGGCAACAGTCTGAGTAGTGTCGGAAGTACAGATTTCTTAAGGACAAATAGTGTGATACGTCTAGTTTTATTAAATATAGATTATTCAAATAATAAGCATAACAATATCTACTATTTCAGTATATCACGACTTGTACATCCTGTAGTGTACTTGATCTCAGGAGAATGAGAGGAGTAACAGACAACCTCTTCATTTGAGATACAATATCTTCATTTTCAGAGACCTCCAATTGTTTAGATTGTTGATTATAATACCACGAGCGAGCAGGAATGCCTTCTATTTCTCTCACAATGATTACATTCATCTTGGAATAAGAAAACATGCATTTCTCATATATCAGCGTCTCCAGGCCTGTTTCCGGTAGTTGAAACCCATGAATCTGATCTGTCACGTGATTTACCTCAAAAATAGCTGGTGCCAATTTAAGCTTTAATAATCCAGGATAGGCCAGCTCAATATCCCTGAAGGATTCATTGCTCATTTTGCAGTAAGAAAGTGTCAAAGTAGTGAGATGCTTGCTGGGTTTAATTAAGTGATTGGGAATGGTTATTCTTGAACTCGTAATGAGCAGATTGAAAAGCTGAGGACATAATCTGTTGATAACCTCCAAGTTGACCACGGATGGGAAATTCAAGTCTCGAGTTTCTAGTTCTGCCAGATAAGCTCCCATTGACTCTAAATAGGTTTCATATTGTGATCCAATATCTTCACGGATGATGATTTCAGAAGATGTTCGTTTGATACCTGTCATAGGACATCTAACAAAGGATAATCTTGTTGATGGAGTGTCATACATGTTTTGAAGGAATGCTGCTTTGTTTGTAGTTTGATTTTGAGCAGGAGAGATGACTGCTTGCTTCCAGAAAACATCAAGGGTGGATACATGAAGAGGATGGAAAACTTTAATTGTAAAGTAATCTAGAGTGTTGATAGTTCCAAGTGCCTGAACCACATCTACTTCGTTGTGTAGTTTGTTCTTGATATATATCTTTAAGCACTTTAGTCTAATAAATCGCCTTTCAATGTAATGGGCATCGTCTAAACAGAATGCATTCACATTCAATATAAGATCTCTCATAAGCGGATATTTACATATGAATGGTTCTCCATCAGTTGGAACAACTATTCTTTCACATTTGTATTGCAGAGAAGTAAGTTGAGGACACTGTGTGAGTATAGTATGGAACATTGAAGTATTTGATATAAGTGGCAATGCAATATTCAGTCTTTCTAAGCGAGAGAATGATGTAAGGTACAAGATCAAACTATTCGGTGTGCGTTCAGATAGTATGTTGACCATTTTATCAAGCAATAAACAAGTAATTGATAATCTATATTTATAATAGCATTCCATGATTCTATTATTCATTTTACTATGGTAATAGACAGATGTAAAGATAATCTTTTTTAGTCGATTCATGTCAGGCATGTTAGTATCTAAGATGGATTCAATAATGTATGGTTTGGGATACAATGTCAGTTGTTCTATATTAGGACAGTACACCAATGCACTGAGGATATGGCTTCCATTGGTGGCATGGACTATGTTTTCTGACTTCAGAGTGGATAAATCGAGATGTCTAACATAACTCCCCGCATCCATGCTTCTTGAATATAGCTGTAGTGAATTCAGAAATAGATTTATGCGATGTTCATTCTTGAATTCAATAGAAGTATAGAGATATTTGATGAATAACGTGTACCAGAATTTATTGACGGTTATGCACTGAAAGAAGTCCTTAGATACTAGTAAATGGACGATACTCTCAATTATTTCATAAGGCAAGTATTCCATTATAAACAGTTTAAGTAAAGAACATAAGTCAATAATATTGTAGGCAGTAATGCACACATATATATCCAATCAATCTCAGTGGCAAGATAAATGATGACACGTGTAGTACTGCATTAGTCTACACAAATAAAATCTGTGGGTAAAGTCTAATGGGTATATTTGAATACAATCCGCATTGTTGATCTAGTCTGAGTAGGCAATGAAGTAGTATTGTCATGCAGATATGGATCAACTTTAGGAAAGTGGTAGAACATAGAAATATGATCTATAAATTGGTGATACATTTCACTTCACACGATATTCCCACACAAAAAGTGGAATAAAAAGTTTCCCAGGGGCTGTATTGATGGTCTCTACACAGTCATTATCTGCTCCATTATCCTCAGTAATAAGACCAGTAGACAGATGTGATATGATTGAAGTGGTTGCAGAATAAGAGTATAATAGAGCCATTGTGGAATGGTATTTTCAGACTGTGAGCATGTATATATCAATACTTGTACAGTTATTATTGAATACATATCAGTGACAGTCGAGGTGATTCACAGTTAAGGGATGAAAAAGAAGCAATCAGAATAAAAATGTTATTTCACATGCCGCTACTAAGGTCATGACGTCCACAAATAAATTGAAGTTGCTCAAAGTATCTCTTCTTCTGGGGCTATTGTTTGGAGATACCAGATATTTGTTTTTGAAACGATACACTAACCACCAGTTTGATGTTAAATATAGGCCGGCTAAAAAAATAAGACAAAACAGAAGGTTGTAGATAGATATACATAGCATCAAAACAGTGATTAGAAGACACGCACTTACAGCAAACTATGAGAGACGGTTATCACACTATAGACAAACCACATATAAGGGAATAGAGTAGATCTATCACTAACTTTATCTACATACGGGTATATTTTACCAATATCAATTCGAACTTGAGGTGTTTATTGCATTAAAGAGGGGTGTAACAACCTACATACAGCCAACGTAAGCAATTCGGTCTGAATCTCATTAACTAAATGTCACATCTTCCACTGTAGATGATTTCAAAATAAGCAGCGGTCCGTGACATAATAGGTCGGTTGTTGACATCACATCTTGACTGTACGTGATGATTGTCTTCTTGTACAATGAACAACTCTGATGCCATGACTGAATTATATGGCCATCTACTTCTTTAATAACCAGTATATTCGTACTGCCACATTCATGATTATCCTTGATGTCCAGTACCTTTAAAGTGCTAGGAAGTGACAGGCATTTGATATTGTCACAGAATGATCCACAATTAATGAATGTCAGTTCCTGCAGTCTAGGATAAAGTCGCTCGATGTTGTTGAATGTAGAATTACAGATGAAATATCGAGTAACCACCAACCTCATCAGATTGTGATTGGGCCTCCGTGTGGAATTAGGAATGACTAAGAGGTCGGATTCAATATATAGTCTTTCCAATAGAGGACAAGATTCATTGATGATTTCCAGATCGATCTCGAGTTCACAATCTTCATCGTCAATTTCCAACACGTGTAAACAGGCACCAACCTCCCTCAAGTACCTGTCATAGGTTGGTATCATACTCTCATCAAGAGACGCTGTGATGGATATTATTCTGGTATCTGTAGTGTTGGTTATGGTTATATTAGTGAATTCTTCATCCTCATGTCTACTGATTTTGAATGAGTTGTTAACACTGACTTGTTCAGATAAGTCAGTCTGGTTATAGAATTTATTGATTGCCGTCTCCATGAGCAAGCACTGAGAGGTAAAGGTGAAATGATCAAGATGCCTGAAGCTTGCCAATACTTCACATACCTCGTCTTGTTGATTGAAATCACTTTCGACACCTAACTCCAGTCTCTTCAACCCAGTCAAATGGCTCTTCATGTACCAAACATCAGCCAATCTTAGATCAGCCACATGCAATACAAGTGTCTTCAGTTGAGTGAATGTCTTCCCAGTGAAAGAATCATCCTGACCCATAGTGAATGAAGTACTTTTGACAGTAAGATGGACGAGTTTGGGACAGTTTGTGAGTATATTCTCAAACATAACCCTTTTCCTCCATTCCTGAAAAAACGTTTGTATTTCAACACTCTCCAAACAAGGAAACTCTGCCAGATAAGAGGCAATAGACCGTTCATCATAATTAGATACAATCAGTAACCAACTATTAATATAGATATGAGTCAGTGTTGAATTGAATTTGCTGTAGCAGTTCAGGATTCTCCATTGATTTTCCTCAATGATATGTTCGTGATCAAATTCGAGATGCCTCATTTGCCGTAATATTGGAACTTTAGGGTGGAGAATAGCACTGATGATTGAATCACTCGGGTAGACGAACAAGTGCTCTAAATTGGGGCAGTTGGAGATTGCATCGGGCAAGCTATTCTTTATGATTGAGTCGATGAATTCATTCGATGAAATTTGGAGGAATGATATGTCAATGTACCGAATGTATCTTCCTCTGGTTACACTGTTTGGATAGAGTGTAGCAGACTCTAAAAACAGTAACAATTGATCAAGGTGTTTGATTATCACTTTGTAGTAGATATTCTTGGTGAATGCATAGTTCCATGCTTTGTTAACACTTAAGCATTGAAAAGAATCAACAGGATCAATCAGTTGACTGATAATTTGTATCAGTTCAAGTGGAAGATCGTTCATTATGAAATGAATGGGAAAAGATAACAATAAAAATGGGTTGAGGGGTGGGATGGACATCAAATAAAGTTTGTCATATTTAAGCCGCGCATCCTTTCCACTCAAGATAAGCCGCCTTCAGAGGTGGGTATGTGCTTGAAGATATGGGCTAATAACAAATACACTGTGAATTCATCAGCTATCTGTTCATTAAAATTGTTATCCTAGTGAGCCGAGTGATAAGTATATGAGATCTAGAACAGAATGAGAATATTGAATATATCAATCATTTTACTTCACACTGCTGTCCATAACAGTCAGTATATAGTAGTGTCCAATTTCCTTATTGCTAGTGTGTTGATTCCTCAAATATCTAAAGATTTCCCAGTAGATCTTTATCTACACCTTCCACCTTCAGGGCATTACTCATTTGTGGTAATTACTATAGATATATTTACTTTCTCTATATACGCTGTTTAGTGTGAGTTAAGCTGCAGATGGTAAAACTTTGATACTGTTACCAAATCATTATTTTTCCCTCATTTAATGGAATGGAGGCCACTATATATTATCTATTTGTATCCACACATAACACTGCACTACTGCTAACAACTATTCAACCTCCACCTTCCACCCTTCTAGTAATATCATCACTTCTGCCATACTATGCACTATTCATACTCTCATGGCTATTGCAATAATCTATGCTGGGTATATTCTATGAGATTCTTTCCATTCCTTCATGAGAAAGCAACAGTGGAGTGAAATAGATTCAAGAGGGGTGTGAATTTTTATTCTTTGTATTTTCGAACGTCACAAACAAGCTGGAAAATACACTATTTCGAATCCTCCATGTCTATGAAGGGTTAGAGTCTGCCATCCTTCAGGTGAATTGCGAGAACAAGATTACACCATGAGCAGATCCATCCGCATTATTGAATAAACAATTCACATTAACCATCAGGTAGAGAGGACATAGAAATGAAGAAGTAACAGTTGCCTTTCCATGTTCCTTAACGCGTCATGTTATCAATATATACAATATTCACATGAGTACGTTGAGTATAGACGAATATTTATCAATCTACAGGCACTTCATTTTTGTGCTGTCTGGGATCTTCATCACAAAACAAACCTCAATGAATCTGAGATAAATAAAGTCAGATCAACGTATGAGAACAGTACTTTTCTACATTTTAAGATATCTAATATAGGCGGTTAAATATAAATGGTCGTTCAGCTAGAAGATATCAGCTTGAATTTTCTGTGCTTCTTATTTTGGTATTAGATCATCTGGATAGTTACCTAAAGAATGGATATCAATCCATACAGTATACATATGTCTGAATCAACAGTCAGTTGTTATCTTAGGTCGAATCGTTCAGGCTTGCTGAGCATTAGCATATTGACTGATCATAATGGTGGGATCTACTCTATCCATTTGAATGGCCCCTGATTGAAAAATATGCAATCACCATTCCAAGGCATAAAAGAGAGAACGCTGGTTATAACGATTGTGTATGATGCCTGGGTGAAATCTCGGAGGTATTGTTCACAAAGTAATGTTGTGATTATGTGTGAAGATAGAGGGAAGATACTGAATATTGAACCGTTGTACGACGATCCATTGTTTGTATTTATATATGGACTGGTAAACATTGATTTACTTGATGGCTGATTAAGGCTATACAGAAGTCACCAACTCAGTTCATTGATAAAGAGGAACAAAGTATACTATTGATTAGAGAATCAAATATATAGTATTAACCAGGGTATTTATACAGTAAGTAAGCAGAGATCCATTGTCTTCTTGCATACAAGAGGTGCTCATCAAGATGTCAGAAATATGTATATTATTAATGGTTATGGCACTCATCCGACAATACACTTATCGAGATTTAGCTGAGTGCATGGCGTAGTCAGATACTGTAGGAGAGAGTGGTGCTTACATGAGTATATACGGAGAGAAGAGAGATGGTTGTTTATCAATAATATAAATAAGAAAGAGCACAGGAGACAAAATAGTTGATTCGTATTCAGAGAGCCATGATGCTTGGTATTTAGTTTCAGTGGAAGAACATTCTATACTTTTTATATGCAATGACCTTGGAAGATGAGTAAACAATAACATACAAGAAGATGCCCGCATCTTCCATTCGATGTAAGTTGCTTGTTCATTGTATATATCCATATACTCAACACTCTCATTTTCATTATTGTATTGGTCCGTAAAGCTTCCGTCTCATAAGTTTAGTGTCATCCTTGTGCAGGGGCCATGCTATTCTTCTCTGTTCTACGGCGTGACAAAGAGAAAAACAAGAAATAAGATATTTATAGACGTAGAAAACAGTCGTGGTCAGCCAATAGAATGATACCAACATTGAATCAGTAACCATATCATCTAATACAAGCCTCTTGTCTCCTATTCATTTTATTGCCTCCTATGTATGTTTACATAACACACTAGTACCAGCCAGATCAACCCATATACTCATGAGAAAACTATACTTTCAATATAGGAATCTATAAACTATCCACTTACAAGGACAATAAGTATACTTCTATTGAGTAACAGTCTATCTCATCAAGTGAATTCTCGGGTCAAAGCAAAAAGATATTTCTTATAAGATAATACTCAAAGTGATAAACGGATAGAAACTGCCTTGGACTACCACGTATTAGCCACACATAAATGAGGGAGTGCAATCTATATAGTCCAATAGGAGTAGATATATAGAATCCTAGTTGAATGATTGTGTATTTGGGAGAGTAATACTATCAACTGAGTGATTAGACATAGACCAATTCTGGATTAGCCCATTGAACCAAATAGGGCTCAGTCTATGGATAGATGTTTATGAGTAAGACATATCAGATATTAATGAAATTGGATGATGATTGTATTCCCTGATCATCTCTGTATTTGCATTAATGAATAGAGTACATGTAATGATTATTAAGCCCTTACAAGCATCGTTGACCAAGTCAACGTCTGCTACTTTTTTTTTTATTTCCCTCATCCTAATAACTCATTATTCCTCCTACGAGATTCAAACAATAACAAGAGGCATGTTTAGGGATAAAAGGTGTAGAGTTAAATATAAGCTTCCAGCTTGCTTGCCAGATACATAGTACTTCCGAATATCTGGGGGGGTTTCTTCTAATAAGGGATATTAAACTAGAGAGTGTGTCGAGGAATAAGTAAGAGAGATGAATCACTATAGACTATCACAGAACAAGCGTATGGATTGGATATATTGATATATAAGAAGTTTGGAAGGACACGAATAGAGAAGAGGGTCATTAGATTCTTGAACTAGATTGGGATGTATACGAATGTTACAGCTCTTTGACAGGTGATGAAAAGGCATGCATCAATGAAAAAAGTTGTTTAGAAGTGATCTTTCTCTGAATAACATTAAAGCAGATTGTACGAACATGGAGAATGATAAGCACAGGAAAATGAAATGGAGTGGACGGAGAAACAAAAGAAGATGCAATGAAGTCTGATGGAGGACTACCAGAAGAGAAAGGGATAAACATGTGGGAACTGATACTGGATAAAAAAGACAAGGTATGTAATCCATGGCTTAAATTCTACTTGAAAGAAGATTCATGTACTATCAGTGGGAAGAAAACGGCTTTAGGGCAAGAAAGAATGTCGAGAAGGATAAAAAAGAAGATAGAATCAAAACGGACTCAATGGTGTAATACAATGCTTATAAGCGTTCCTGCTCTATTAATAAACATAAGGACTCTATATTTAGTAGTGGGCTAGCAAGTAAGAGTAGGGTTATATAAGATAAGCACACTTATACATAGAAAGATATAAAAAGATAAGCAAAAATACCTTATAAACTATGGTAGATAAATGACCGCAGTATTCGGTTGTCAGGGTTGTGCAGAATGAGTAAAAAAAATATATACAATTAAAAGTGTTGTATATTTTATTCACCACCTTTCATCATGGAAGCAAAGTACAGGGTATTTATATAAAAAATCATCTAGCTATTGTGACTATGATCTAAGTAGAATCCCCATCTGAAATCAGTGAATTGAACCACTTGTAAGAGTATAGAACAACAGAACTAAGTATATAAGTTGTCACATCGAATTTCCTGAACTCATAGAAGAGTTCTCAATGGAGTTCTTGTAAGGATAATGGAATAGTGATTTATTATAATATCTTCTTGGAATAATACAGAGATCCATCTACTGTCAATAGCCTTATATGGTCATTTATTATGTGTGTTCAGCACAAGGATACCTGCATGTAACAGTTTCTATCACAAAGTTAATTGCATGTGGAATGTTAAGCTGTTATTAGATAAATATTTCTACGATTAAATCTTTGTTTACTTTCTTCTTACTTTATTAAAAAGATTACCATGACTACGTGTTCAGGCAATCATTTTATTTTTGCTTTTCGTATGGTTATTTGATGATTATGTCACATTAGAGCATATACTGACTATCTTACTCTATTTAATTAGATATAGGTACTGACAAATTAATACACAAAGATATTCATGGGAAAGATGAATCATTTGGAGATAACTATAGTACCAGAAATACGTAAGCATATTGAGTGTTCTACAACACCACTATACACACTCAAAAAATGCATTCGGGAAACAGCCTGTATAGTAAATAAAGACCTGAAGATACTTGACACGGGGTTCTCACATACTATTATGGATAGCCAGTTATTCAAAGATGTTGATGGTGTCTCCTTATTTTGTATCGACAACATAATAATCCAGTATAACCAGACATTGCTTAAGGAAGTTAATGATAGAGTGTAATGATATCATCCTTCGCATTTGAGATATTAAGGGTTATATGGAATGAAATGTAAAGATAGACTGAATGTTAATGAGACTCTTGCTATACTCTTTTATTAACTTGCAAGTGAGAGAGGAGCTCATAGTAAAAAAATAGACCCTGTATTTATAGTATAATGAATTAGCGCTTGTCAAAGTAATCTTATGTGCGACATTGCTAATATATCATATACTAATCTAAAGTACGTTATCACATACGATCATTTATAAGAGTAAATACGACATTGCCCCCTACCAGAATGTGATTACGTTTCGAAAATCTTGTCATTTAGTAAGAACAAAGAGAGAAAGATAATACACACTCACAAAAAGGAAAAAAATTTGGTATTTATGTAGAATGTTCTAATGACATTCTATTCCAATTTGTTAAGTCTTTTACTACGACGAGTAGGTGGCATGTCTGAAACAGAAGATTTGCGTTTCAGATTGACTGATTGTGCTTTCTTCGTTACTACTGTAGAAGAAGTATCTGCAATCATATTGACCCGATTATTAGGGTTGATTTTAGATAAGCGATAAGCCTCATTTTGAGAATTTAAAGCCGTTTTCTTACTTCTAGTGGTAACCTTGTTATCAGATTTATTTATCGATTTAGGCTTTGTCTTATCGACTGTATCATCGATGGGATCATTGGACAAGGCTGCTATGGAGTTACTAATGGTTCCAGGCATGTTTGCCTTCAATGATTTGGATGAAGTGGGAGAATTCGTAATAATAGAATTCTTCTTTGGTTTGTATTCAATACCAACATTCTTGCAATAGGATCTCAATAACTTAGTAGCATTGATTCTATTAGCAGGAACCCATAAATCCCATTCACTACTGTAATTTTTCCATCGAATTAGATATTCACGTTTTAATAGGGATCCTCGGTGCTTGATAATAGCTTCAACTTCAAAGTTAGCTATTTCATTACCTTCATCATCCAACTCAATTATATCATCTGTTAGTACAGATTTGAGTTCTACTGATGTGTAGTTACGTGGCATTATTTCACCGGTTTGGTCACGAAGAACATAAGCGTTACCTTGATTTTTACGAATAACAGTATAAGGACCTTCAAACACATCATTTAATTGTCCTTCCTTATTAGGAATACGGACCATGACGTGGGTACCTGGAGTATACTCGACAATTTTATGTCTACTATTAAACCTTGCTTTCTCAAGTTCTATTTGTTCATCCGTTCTATCATTGATGGCAGGAAATACAATGTCATGCATGTAGTCAATGCGTTTCATGAGTTCCTCATGTGACATTCTTGGAGATCCTTTATTACTAGTGCCGTCAAATCTATCTTTATCGGATTTGAAGCCATGAACATCGTTCATTTTTCTAGCAAACATCAACGAGAAGGGTGTTGTATTCAACCTTTTAGATATTCTATTATTCATTGCTAACTGTACATTAGCTAAGCAAGCATCCCATTCATGTGCAGTGCCATTAGTGGCTTTGGAGAGAAGTTTTTTTACTTCTTGCACTTTACGTTCACTGAGTCCATTGGCAGATGCGTGCAAGGGAGTTATGAACCTATGATCAATACCCATAGCATCAGCAAGTTCTGTCATCAAAGTATTCTTGAATTCAGTACCATTATCAGACTGTAAACGGGTTGGGTAGCCAACTATGCTGAATAATTCAACTAAAGCATCTCTAATGGTTATTGCTTCTTTATTAGGTAATGCTCTAAGCATGGTAAACCTAGTGCATACATCTACTACGACCATAAAGTATTTATTACCTCTAGCAGTAGGTTCTGGGGTAATAGGACCACCAAGATCAATAGCATAATGATCTCCTACATAGTAGCTATAGATAGGCCTAGATGCATGGTATCCTCTTTTAGTAATATTATGTCTTTGACATGGAGGACACTTTTTAACATGGTCGACAGCAGAATTTATTAGATTGGGCCAGTGAATTCCTTCTAAATGAAGTCTTTTCACTATCTGTTCTGCGCCATAGTGACCTATTTGATGATGTGCATCATCCAACAATGCCTTTCGCTCACTCTCCGGAGGAATAATATAGTCATTATGAAGTGTTTGAGCACTTTGTACATAGAATAACTTGGCATTGTTGTAGGTGTTATCATGAAAAGCTTCATGGATAACATTATTTTGGGTAATAGGAGTAGACTTCGTTTTCTTGATGAGGTTAATATCATCAGAATGTGCCCTATTATTACCAGCGATAGATAATGAGATAGTTCTCAGTTTCTTTTTCGTTTTGATTTCCTCTTCTTCATTATTCCGAGGAGGAAAACACCTGGACAAACGATCACTGATAACATTGTCTAATCCTTTAATATGTACAACCGTAAAATTGTAATCAAGGAGTGTATCAAGCCATTTAATGAGCATAGTATTTGCATTCTTTTGACTATGTATATAACATAGTGCTTTGTGATCCGTATACAGTGTGAACTGAGTACCCCATAAAAACTTATGGAATTGTTTGAGAGCATATATAACTCCTAAGAGTTCTCTCATAGTTACACTATATAGCTTTTCAGACTTAGATAAAGCCCTAGCCATGAAACCAATGTATTTAATAACCTTAGAGGTTTCACCACTAATTTTGTCTGTAACAATAAACTCTTGATATAAACAACAGCCTATGCTATAATCAGATGCATCAGTAGCTATGCTGAAAGGGTGAGACAGATCTGGGTGACTTAAACATACATCCGATGCTAAGACTTTCTTAATAGAGTCAAAGTGCACTTGATGTACATCAGTCCAAACAAATGGTCCAATTTTAAGATCATCATGTTTTCTTAGATTGTCTAACGGTCCCATTAATAGGGCAGCATTTGGAACATGATCACGAAAGAAGTTCACCACACCCAAGAAACTCATTATTTGTTTGGAAGTTTCTGGTTGAGGCCATTCCATGATATTGGTTAATTTTCTGCAGTCAACTCTTTTGCCTTCTGCAGATATAGAATAACCAAGTAGATAAACAGCTGATCTAGCGAAAAAGCATTTATCAAAATTAAGCCTGAGATTAGCTTTAGTAAGTATCTCAATCACATTCTTAACATGAAAGAAGTGAGCTTTCATAGTTAGGCTATGTATGCATACATCATCTACAAAGCAATCAACGTAGGACAGATCTTTGAATAATGTAGACATTACCCTTTGGAATAGCTGACTAATGCTTGATATTCCAAATGGAGCGCCTTTGAACATATATTGCAACCCATCAGGAGCAGTAAATGTTGTTTTATGTCTATCAGCCTCATTAACAGGAAACTGATTAAATGCAGATTTAAGATCTAGTGTCGTAAATACTTTAGCATTTGTCATATTCTGAAATATGGATGGTAATAATGGTAAAGCCATTGATAGGACAGGTAAATGTTTGTTTAGCATTCTAGGGTCTAAACAAACACGAATCTTATCAGTCTTTGAACCATCTAGATTCTTCTTCTGAACTACCGTTATTGGCAAGTTCCATGCAGAAGATTTAGCTGGAATGATGATATCATCATTTAGCCATTCATTGACAATTTCCATAACCTTAGGTTGTACTGTATATGGAATTGAATATTGTCTTATTTTAATTACAACATCAGGAGGAGTAGGAAGATGAAGAACAGCATCTGGAACATTACATAGTTCATGTTTACTAAGATTCTTATTAGAATCAACATATGGTTGTAGTGCCATAGTAAATGCCTTTTGTTCTTTTTCTGTACCGGCTAATGATACATTTGGTTCATACCTTGAGTCATTAATAGAATCATCCTGTTGTTTGGCACTGCCTTTATATTTAAAGGCCACGTTATTTAAATAAATTGATAATTTGGGTAATAGATCGGAGCCCATGAGGATCTTTTCGGTGTTAGTAACCTTATCGTTATCCAAAATATCAAATTTATGTTGAATAATGGTTGTTAGTGTGAGTGTAATGAAACACTCAATACATTATTGGGAGTAGGAGGAGACTCTGACTGTGTTACCAATTTTTCCTTTATTAATCGAAAGAAGTATATAAAAAATAAAGTTATTTGAATATAGTATAATTATCAATTAGAATAGAATCGCAATTTCGGTTAAAATAATATATAAAAATAATAAAAAGAAAGGGTGGGATGGGAGGGACAGTCAGAGTCTCCTCCTACTCCCAATAATGTATTGAGTGTTTCATTACACTCACACTAACAACCATTATTGTCATGA
>JAIXMH010000049.1:0-142284 GCA_025528865.1 Pilobolus umbonatus
TGTACTTTGGGATACTCTAATGATTTCATCTTAGGCCACATATGCTCAACCCAATCAATATCACGCACGATCTTCGGTCTCGTTATTTGCTTTGCCAGTTTGGTACCACTTATCTCTAGACTAATGACATTGCGGATCCTGTCTCGAACTGGATTACTGAAATAATCTGCCCAGAGTCCCAAGGTCCAATTAAGTAGTTCTGATTGTGAGGATACGTCTGTTTACCCAATATTTTCATTAGATCAAAAAAGCCTTATATATATATATATATGTATTTAGGGGAGGGATATGTTTTTTATATAGATACCAATTACTTCAATTGGACGATTTTCACCTACTAAAGTGGCTATTTCATGAACTGTGATGGTGCTCGGAGGCATCTTCATGCCCAGGCAAGGTTCGTTTTCTTCAACCACAAAAGGCTCAGTCATGCCTGTTTCTCGAAGCAAGCCAATAGTGAGTTGTGATGACTTATATCTTTTGAAATGATCTGGTTTGAATGACTTTGCACGGAGTAATTTCGACCATATTCTTTCGTCCCCGGCAGATTTGCCTTCATTCAAGTCGGCATAGTTCAATCGAGTCTGGGTGCGTTTTGATCTTCTTTGTTCCTGTTTATCTAAAAACGAATGAAGTTAATGTCAAGTGCATCATAAAATATAAAAGTCCATTACAGATGGTAGGTCCATGTTCATCGGTGCACTGATCACAATAAAACTTCTCGATTGTGTCTACATTTTGGTACTTTAAACAGTGTGCATGGTACCATGTAGAACACGCATCGCACTGGAGCCAGGTGTCATAGCGATTGAAGGTGTGGACGGGTTGAATCGTACATAATGGACAGTCTTCTGAATTGGTTGACATAATAAGAACTGATACCCAGTCCGGGAACAATGGGTTAAAAAACAGTTGAAAAAATCATCTGACAAAAAAAATGGCTGAGTAGGAGAATCAATGGTTGTTGACAAGAAGTTTATTTTCGCATGGATCATATATTAAATGCAAATCTTGTATAGACAGAAGTATACAAGTTCTGAATAGAGTATGGCTTATGTACACAATTAACACTTAACTCACCTGATGCTCTTTGATTGGAAACAGATGATGGCTAATATTATATAAGTTGGCATTGTATATATTTGTGTAACAGTCTCACACAGATGCTGGTTTACCTTCATAACAGACATGCAGGCGTTAAAGGAGTATAACTTGGAGAATCATATTTTATATGACAAAGGCTAATCTATTGATCCATGGAATGTACATGTTTACTGGGTCGAGTTACACCCAAGTGATACCTGCCATTTATCCTTACACAATCCAACATCTGTACCATGTGAATATAGATGTAAAAAAGTAAATATTAATCATCTCTCCTCTTTCTTTCTCATAAGTATGTCACAAATATTACCTATTGCTAGCTCTGACAATGGCTTCAGACAGGTAAACATAATGTATATTATGACCCTACACTACAAATAGACCCACTCATATATGGGTGTGTATGCATACATCTGATTTTTAGGAACCACCCACTTTAAGGAACCAATATGAGGACGACATTGTACTGCAGAACATATTGAAAAGAATGTTACCTCATTCAGTATTGTCTGATATTGAGCCTGATCTCGTTCAGTTTGGTGATAGAGTAATCACAGGTAGTTTACAGTCTATACTCCTACAGAGGTATGAAATATATTAAATGCAACTTTAGATATTGCTGAAATGGGAGATAATGTCGAAGATCCTCACAATCATCCTCAATTAAAGCAATATGATGCATGGTGCAGGTACTTTATTCTAATTAGATACACCTTAATCACCTAATCGCACCCTCCAATAGGCGAGTAGACCAAATTACTACTGCTGATGGATGGAAGAAGCTGAATGATGTAGCAGCTCAGGAAGGGTGAGTAGAGATAGTCAGTATCAATATAAACTCTTGCTTATACACATCCTTATAGATTGGTTGCCATTGCATATGAGAGGAAATACAAAGAATATTCTCGATTATACCAGTTTGCCAAACTCTATCTTTATAGTCCATCTTCTGCCATGTATTCTTGTCCATTATCCATGACAGGTAAAAAGAAATAATAGTGAATTTGTAATGAAATACCCACTTTTCCCCATAGATGGTGCTGCCCGAGTATTAGAGCTATTAGGAACAAAGGAGATGATGGATAAATATTATAGTCGTCTTATCAGGTAAACAAAAAAAGATCTTAATCCCTCTGTAAATATAGTGTATTCACAATAAAATATGATAATAGTCGAGATCCCTCCGTATTCTGGACAAGCGGCCAATGGATGACTGAAAGACCTGGAGGAAGTGATGTTGGAAACTCAGAAACAGTGGCCAAGTTGATTGATGAAGAAACGAATACGTGGTCTATTTCAGGCTTCAAATGGTTTTCTAGTGCCACCACTGCTGATATGACCATGCTATTAGCCCGATCCATCCATCCCAAGGATGGCACTGTAAAACAGGTAGGTTTAGGGATATTCCTAACCATATATCCATATACTCAACTTCTTTTACAGGGCAGCAAAGGTCTATCATTGTATATTGCAGAAATGAGACAATCCAGTGGCCACTTGAATGGCGTGCGTGTTCATCGCTTGAAGAACAAGTATGGTACAAGAGGATTACCCACCGCAGAACTTGAATTGATTGGAATGAAGGGTCAAATGGTAAGATACCATCAAATAAAGGCAATGCTTGTTTGTTTATTCATCGTATTTTCACAGTTAGGTAATGCAGGAAGAGGTGTGCCCAGTATTGCATCTATCTTGAACATCACTCGAATCTATGCCTGTCTAGGTGTTGTCTGTGGACTCCGTAGATCTTTAGTTCTTGCAAAAGACTTTGCATTGAAGCGACAGGCTTTTAATCGTACATTAGATAAGACCCCACTTCATATAACTACTCTTGCCAAATTAGAATTGATCTTCAGAGCAGGAGCACAGATTGTGTTCTATTGTATTGAGTTATTAGGATGCACCGAGAATACAGGCACCACATCTGATCAATACAAGAAATCTTTTGCTATTCTTCGATTCCTAACACCCATTGCCAAGTCATTTGTATGTAAGATAGGAGTGGATGCTATAAGTGAGTCTATGGAGGCATTGGGTGGTCAAGGTTATATGGAAGATGTAGGCATTGCTCGTCAATTGAGAGATGCACAGGTGAACACTATCTGGGAGGGTACTACTAATGTTCTTGCTATGGATACATTGAGAGTCATCAGAGAAACAAAGGGTCAATGCATTGATACCTTTCAGCAGGTAAAAAAATTTGAGAGGTTCTGATATCATCAATACAATTTTCTAATATATCCTGTAGATGATCAATGATAAATTGAGTACTTCACTCTCTCACTATCCTCAATCATTAGATATCGTACAGGCTGTCCAATTAGCCATGGATAATATCAAGAGCTTTGTTCAGTCTATGAAATCCCAGTCTGATATGGAGACCAATGCTCGTATCCTGACATTTGCTTTAGGTAGAGTATTAGCAGGTACATTATTGACTGAACAAGCTGCATGGGGTGTGAAGACAGGTGGAGATGGAGCCACTGAGGATGTGCTGGTGGCCAGACATTGGTGTCTCTCAAGGGAATTCACTCAGCCTCTTATTGCTGTTACTGCCACCAAAGTAGAAGAAGGTAAGCTAAAGATAACATATTGAGAGTGGTGTGTTGATGAAAGTATGTTCATTAGAGGTGAAGATTGTATTTGGTTCATCAGCAAAGATATAAGAGCAGTAAAGGGATCAAAATATCTTCTAATAAATGTGACAGTCTTTCGTCTTTTTTTGCACTACATTTTTTCCCCTCTCTTTTTCCTTTCCCCCCTTTACTATGTCTAATAAGAAGTCTCATAAGAAGAAGACACCTGTATTAGTAGGCTTACCTGATGCACCTATTACTACTGACAATGATCCTTATGCAAGTAAGATAGGAGGTCTACCTGTAAGTACAGAGTAATTATTGTCTGTAGTTTATAATGAGTGACAGTGATTGTCATTAGGTATGGTTGGATCACAATTCACCACCATCAGCAGATATGTGTCAGTGTAAGATTTGCAGATCTCCAATGTACTTGCTATTCCAGAGTTATGCACCCTTACCCGATTCACCCTATCACAGAGTTATATATGTGTGGGGCTGTAACAAGAGACTGTGCATGAGGAAGGAGGGAAGGTAATTAGAGTGAATTATCAATAGATGATTGTTTCCATTGATTTGTTATTAAACGTTAGAATGATAGTTTTACAGTGATTAGATCACATTTAGTTGATAAAGAGTACTTGAAGGCACAGAAGCAGAAAGAGGATGAGAAGAAGAAGAGAGATGAGAAGAAGAAGAAGGCATTGGCGACACAAGCAATGGGATTTCAGGTGAATTACTGATGGTATAATAGATATAGCCACTAACTGATGATATTAGATGGGAGATGTATGGGGCACTAATGCAGGATTTGGTACTAGTCAGAGTGGTGGATTTGGTACTAGTCAGAGCGGTGGATTTGGCACTAGTCAGAGTGGTGGATTTGGTACTAGTCAGAGCGGTGGATTTGGCACTAGTCAGAGTGGTGGATTTGGTACTAGTCAGAGTGGTGGATTTGGTATGAAGTCAAATACATCTATACAAAGGAATAAAGTAAAGTCAGTTGAGGAAGAACTAGTGAAAAAGATGAATGTGCTATCAGTTGTCACACACCCTGTCAATACAGATACACTGCCTAGGTTCCCTGGACACTATTTATACATCGATGAAGAGAATCTCAATAACTATGAGAGTATGGGCATTGATCTTAGTCGTTATAAGCAGTATTTGGACATGGAAGAGCAGCTATTGATGGAATTGGATGAACCAGAAGGTGAAGGATGGCAGGGGGAGACTTATGAGAAACAGAATCTTCCAAGAGGTGTCGATAAGCAGTTCAAGAAGTTCACTGAAAGAGTAGAATGTGAACCGACTCAATGTGTTCGATATGAATACAAAGGAACACCCTTACTGTATTCAGCATTGACACAACAACAGCAGGATATACTCAACAGTAAATGCAAATATTGCAAGTGTCCCCGTATATTTGAACTCCAACTGATGCCCAATATACTTTCACTACTGCCTACTACTGAGTATGCTATGGCTGACCAGGATAAAATACAGTCCAATATGATATCCAATAGCTGGAATGTGGGTATGGAGTTTGGTACAATACTCATATTCTCCTGCCAGAAGGACTGTCACCCAGGCTCAATGGAAGAAGTGACTTATGCAGAAGAATCATGTATTGTTCAGTATGAAATAGACTAGAATTGATTACGTAATGCCAATGTTTATTTATGAATAATATATATATTTATATCTTTGTATTTTTAATTCATCTTTCTATCTACAGTCTTCTCAGCTTTATCAGCCTTATTTGAGGTTTCTTTCTTTAATTCATGGGCCTTTTGATCAGCCTGTTTGAGCTTTGAGTCAGCTGTGTGCTTCAGATTGTCTGCCTTGGCACTTGCTTCATGTGCTTGGGGAGTGACATCGACACCAGTCTTCTCCTTAAGATGTTCTGCTGTCTCAACCACCTTCTTCTTACCCAATTCAATGACTTCTTTTGTCTTTCCAACGACTTCTTCAACAATCTTGACACCTTCTGATAAGCCTTCACCAGTCTTCATGTTAGCCTTATGGCCAATGTCCTTCACAGTGTCAATAACAGTCTAGATAAGAAAGTAGTGAGTACAATTGCAATTTAGGTATGGAATATGCATCTGTTCTTACCTTCTTAGAGGGTATCTTCTTCTCTGCTTCGTGTTTAATATCATTTATGGTCTCAGATGCAGAGTCTTTAGTTTCAGTAGCACTTCTCTTGATATCACCGGCATAATCAGAGGCCTTTCTTTCAACATCGACCTTTGTATTGTGTGCTTTCTTGGATGCTTCATCCACAGCACTGTTGACGTTCTTACTTACTTTCTGATTGACATCATTGACTGTCTCCTTGGCCTGGTTGATGACAGATTCGCGTCTACAGATAGCGGATAAGTGGATAGAAGCAAGGGGAACAGTTTGTTTGTAAGTAGTGGCAAGACCAGTGCGACCAATGGCACCAATAGTTGACTTGAGTAAGATAGATGTGTTCATGTTTAATATAATGTGGGGGATATAAAGAAGAAGAAGAGATGGGTTAAAGAAAAGAGTTGATTTTTATACGTGTTTCTGTCGTGCATAAATAATTTCCTATTCTGGGTGTCCATTGGCAATGTAGATGTCATAGTAACCACTGCATTGATGTCATTGTTTCGCAATGGGAGTTGAGCATTCGGAGTATGAATATAAAGGGGGGGCGGGGGAAGGGGAGTAATTTGAGCCTCAATATTCTCATTACTATTTATTTATATATTATTCCCTATGAACATAGATCCACCTAATGTACCTGATTCACAGTCTAAACACAGGTCTAAACAGGCTGATCAAGCAACCTATAGAGATCTAGTTATATTCGAGGAGAGAATAAGGGGTAATATGACTAGACTATTGAAGAGAAAGAGGAAATATGAAGGTATGACTGCAGAAGTGTGTTGTTCTGTGTACTGATATCCATATAAAGCACTGTTGGTGAGTCTGTTTATACTATTAGCCTACTTCTTCTATGCTGTATTTGTTGATCCGAGTAAAGTATGTTCATATTATGGGTGAATATAAATGATGACTGAGAATCAACAACAGATCTTCATGGTCCATCTTGTGAATACAGTAGCATTACTGAGTGTGGCAGGTGGATTGGTGTTCTTTTATAGATCAGGGATGTATGCTGAGAAGATAGTATATGCACAGAAGTAAGTAGAGAGAATAGAGAATATTCATAAGCACTCAACCCTCTATAGATTTGTGCCCCACTGCAATAATGCACTACAGGCATTCAATCTCCAGTTTACAGATGAAGGCACTTCAAGCACACTGGGATTCTTATCCAATATACCTAAGCAATTTCAAGATGGATTTGATGCCTATAGAAAGCAATATCAGGCACGTAAGAAGGCGAGACAAGTGAAAGTAAAGAAATAAATGAAAACAGTTGTGTTTGTGCATGTTTCAGTATGTGTGTGTATGTGTGTGTATATGTTTATTCATCAGCAATAGTGGATTGTATCAATAATGGCATCCATTAGAAGTCTGTTACTCTTCCCCCAAAGCTCCAATCATTATGCTTGACTGGCTCATTCTTGGGTCCATTAATTTCACCTGTCTTTGGGTTGACATCACCTTCAAATTCAGGTGTTGGTTTCTTCATGGCATCGTCATGAAGTTCGTCTGTTGAAGTGTTATCTTTAGCCTGCTTCTTCCTAATAAGATCCAACATCTCCTTCTGCTGTTTCTTATTGGCGAGAGGAATAGGACCAGGCCTATTTAATGAAGTGTATGTACGTATCGACTGTCTAAACATAGTTAAGAGGGAGAAAATATTAAAAATGAGGGAAGATACCGGGGTATGAACACTGTGCCTTACTGCTTATTCAATCTCCGATAAACAGAGTGAATAAGGTGAAGACTCTCATCATTGCATCATTCTTAGCAGTACTGGGTTTTGATTGACAGGTTTGGGGTCGATAATACCTGTTAGTAGTGTGTACCAATCCCCCCATCATTCTAGTGAAACAAGAGAAGCATAATTGGGTCATTTACAGCTCTGAATTCACTGTTTAATTGTTACTGAATAGGACAATCTACACCTAGTATGAATAACGAGCATGTAAGGCATTCATACACGGAGATTCAATCAGATTGTATGCATCAATGGATGAATATGCACATATCTATACTCACACGAAGAATACCTTGAGATACCAGGTTATTGGTCATCCAATGCATTCAATTCCATAGTGATAACATTGACCCTCTATCCACTATGGATACTCGTAGTAATACACAAGATGGATAATACTGATATATTAAGCATATATCATGACCAACATCAACCTAACCAACCAATTATATTGCTTATATAGTTTCTTTTAGTGCTTATCAATATCAATAATATCAAACAGCCCTTCGAAACTCAAATGAAATATTACCATATTTGGCATCCGAACTCACTGTTTCATATAGATGGATTTTATTATTATTTTTTGTTGTTGTCAAATTAAATACTGACCTTCTCCCTATTACATTTTTCACTCTTTTCTTCTTATAACTGTCTAATAGACACACTTTAAACTATGACCAGTGTAAGAAAGAGACCGTTGAAAGTGGTGACTGACAGTGAAGATGACCAGTCTGATTCCCGGTACAGAAGAGACTTACAGATAACACGTAAAGATCAACCCACTATACACGAAGAGAAGGAAGAGAAGAGGAGAATGAAGTCTGATTATTCACATACACTGCCAATACACACCCTATCCAAGGCATCAGTCTTATCAAAGGAAGCCCCGCCTGAAAACTACAGTGGGTTTCTGAGACTAGGAAGTAAGTTCTGGTTAAGTATGAATGTGTTTATTATTGATATTCACTCTTTATCCATTACAGTGTTAGTACTGGCTGCTAGTATTATCCGTCTCATCATTGAAAACTACATGAAATACGGTCTATTGATCACTATTCCCAATCACAGTTATATACCTTGGAAGGATTTTGGGTTTAGTTTCATGGCCTGGTTATGTGTGCCCTCTTGTTTGATGATATCATTCATACTAGAATACAGTGTATCTGTTACTGCTGTTAATGCAAAGGATGCTAAACCCGATATCAAGAAGAAGTTAATGCTGATGGAGAAATTTGTTGCTATTGCACACATACTCCACCTTACACTCTTATTGACATTTCCATCCTATTTAGCCTATACCAAGATATATCATCCATTGAGTAAGTATTCATCTGTTTGAACACGAGTCAGAACTAACCAGTTATTCACCTGTTATGTGTTGTTGTTATTGTTATTGTTACTATTGTTATGGTTATGGTTATGATTGTTATTGTTATGGTTATGATTGTTATGTACTGTTGTTATGGTTATGATTCTTATTCCCTATGACTACCATTTATTGATAATCACTAGTGGGATCAGGTGTACTGTTTATTTGCTTAATCACATTCTTGAAACTATCCTCATTTGCCCTGGTAAATCATGAATTGCGTCAAATGTATCTATGTGGGAAGACGGCTGATGACTTCTATACCGAGGAAACTGCTTATCCCAAGAATATCAACACCAAAAACCTGCTCTATTTTTTCTTTGCACCCACCCTGTGTTACCAGCCATCCTATCCTCGTACTCCAAAGTTCCGCCTGACATTCTTCCTCAAACGCGTAGGGGAATTCGTTACATGTCTAGTGATGATGTATGTACTATCCGAACAATATGCTAAACCCACATTGGCCAATTCTATCAAGGCACTGGAAGAAAGGCAGTTTGTGACGATCATTGAAAGAGTACTCAAGTTATCTACTACTGCTGTTGTGATCTGGTTATTGATGTTTTATGCTACATTCCATGCTTATCTGAATGCATTGAGTGAAGTACTTCGATTTGGGGACAGAACATTCTATTTAGCATGGTGGAATTCAGGTAATCTGGCTACTTACTGGCGATTATGGAACAGACCTGTCTATCTCTACTTCAAGAGACATGTGTATATTCCTGCCGTACAAAGGGGCGTGTCTCCTGCTCTGTGTCAACTGTTTGTGTTCTTTATTTCTGCAGTATTACATGAAGTATTGGTAGGGATTCCCACCCACTCAATCACTGGATTTGCATTCTTCGGTATGATCGGACAGATCCCGTTGATTGCTATCACCCATCCACTTGAGAAATGGAGAGGAAAGGGAACAGCACTCGGAAACACTATATTCTGGTAAGATCATGTGATTATCAATGATTATGTCATTCATATTTATCTTCATTTAGGATTGTGTTCTGTGTAGTTGGTCAGCCTACGATAGCATTGCTGTATTATTATCAATGGACAGCCACTCATAAGACAATAACCCCCTTATAAAAATAGGAATAAAGCTTGCATATGGATATTTGTCATTCTAATTATATGCTTGGGCTTGTGATCGTGTAAAAACGACCTCTCAGGGCAGATGATATTGGTTCTTATTGGCTAACCTAATATGTATCTATTCAGCTTATCCCATCTTTAATTACATAAAATTACATGGATAAATTTCCCATGGCTCAATGTCAAAGTGTTATTTATATACCCTCACTCTCTTCTCTTCTCTCTTCACTCCCTCTTTTGCCCAATGAGTTCCATCAACCCCCTTCACCAAATGAACAGTGATATTGTCACTGCCAGAAGCAAGGCCTCTTTCTTTGCTCATGATATGACCAGGATGTTGAATGGAGGACAAAAGGCTATTAACAAACTGAATAAAATAAGAGACTTAATACAGGATGATCCTATTCTTAACAAATCTGATATATGTTACCTTAGCCGTGATGAGGTATTTCTAAATACACGTGTCCTTTTTCTTATATTCTAACCCCTATATTAGCAATTACAACGATCATTGCTCATATGTAGGCGTATGATTGAAATATGTGAGGATAATATGCTGGGTGAAGGAGATATCGCTCAATTGTACAGATATGTGGATATTCCTATACCGGTAAAAGAGAAAGAGAGAGAGAGAGAGAGAGAATAGACACGATATTCACTTGTTTTTTAACTTCTCTCATTCTATCATTTTAGCTTGTTATGCATTATTCAGGTACACAGCCAAACAGCATGACAAATACACAAGACTCATCTATTTTGTATAGCATTTCTGTCTGTCATTCGCTCCCAAGGTACAGATGAACAGATCGAGAAATGGTTTATTGCTGGTGTTAAGCATGCTATTATCGGATGTTATGCACAGACTGAATTAGGGTATACTGTAAACAACAACAAGAAACGATAAAACAGATAAGCTTATATTGTTCACTTTATAGCCATGGATCAAATGTGTTGGGATTAAAGACAACAGCTGTATATGATATCAAGACAGATGAATTCATTATTAACACTCCTGATTTGACAGTAAAATAGATGGTCAATCTGATGAAATATAGAACTTATCCTTTGTATTTCTATAGGCTGCTAAATGGTGGATTGGTGCTCTAGGTGTCTGTAGTACTCATGCTCTTGTTCAGGTCAGTCAGTATACCCCTGTATCAATCACAGTCCATGATTAACAGTGTGTGTATATAGGCCCAATTGATTGTAGATAATCATAACCATGGTCCTCATTTGTTTATTGTGCCTCTCAGATCAACAAGTAAGTCTGATTGTGTTGAGTTAAATAAATTGTGTGTGATAATTGATGTACAAATTCAGTTGATCTCAAGCCACTCAAGGGAATCAAGGTAGGAGACATTGGTCCCAAGGCTTATGGTGGATTTTCAACCATGGACAATGGATGTAAGGCATTACTTCATCGCTCTTAAACCACATGGACTAAATAGGGTTCATATTGTAGATGCCATGTTTGACCATGTTCGTATTCCCCGTGAGAACATGCTCATGAAGTTTTCTCAATTGACAAGAGAAGGAAAGTATATTCTGCCTGTCCATAGCAAATTATCTTATGGAAGCATGGTCAAGTTAAGAGTGGATATTGTAGGTGATGCAGGATGGAAGTTATCAAAGGCAGTTACTATTGCCGTTCGTTATTGTACTGTCAGACGTCAATTCATTAATCCCGATGATTCACAAAACGGCCTTGAAGCTCAAGTGATATCCTACTCTTCAGTTCAGCATCGACTCATGCCATTGTTAGCTACTGCTTATGCACTCATTATCTCCAGTGGTGAACTTGCCGCTGATTACAGTGAATTGATGAGTCAACTGCAAGGAGGTAATGCCGAGATGTTACCTGAGATTCATGCTACCTCATGTGCTCTCAAGATCTGGAGTTCCCGCCGTGCTTCAGAAGGTATTGAGGAGTGCCGTAAAGCAATGGGCGGTCATGGCTTCTCTTCTTACAGTGGTGTGGCTGATCTATTTGCTTCAATTGTTCCTGCCAATACTTATGAAGGTGATAATTTTGTACTGTGTCAGCAAACAGCCCGTTCTCTGTTGAAGCAATTGAAGAGTGTTTCCCAAGGCAATCTCATCAAAGCAGGTAACTCTGATTACCTCAATAAGCTCGCAAAGGATGATGGTAGCAGCTTCAAGTTTACATCAGCAGAACAGATATTGGATAGTCATGTCCAACTTGACTTATTTGGTATAAGGGCAGCCAGATTAGTTGTGGATTTGGCTCAACAGGTTCAATCTGGCAGACCATGGGCTGATCTTAATATGGAGTGCTGGATATTGAATTTGGCACATGCTGAATATATCATCATGAAGAAGATGGTCAAGAGAATACATGCATTGGAATCCACTGAATATCAAAGCCTGATTCCTATCATTAAATCAGTGGCTGATCTGGTAATTAGAAAGAGATATTGTTCGTCCTCTTGATACTCTAATGCTCCCCTTTTTAGTTTGCTCTGTCTGCCATTGGATATTCTTCCTTGGCCACCTTCCTGTCCACTGCCACCATCCATCCCAGTGATCTTAGTGGTTTGAATACAACTTATCGATCCCTGATCACCCTTATTTCTAACAATGCTGTACCCTTGACAGACAGTTTTGGCTTCACGGATAAAGAACTCAACACTTCTCTTGGAAAAGCAGATGGTCGTGCCTATGAACATTTGTGGGAGAGAGTACAATCTAACCCAGTTAACCATAATCCCAAATTGGCTGTAAGTAGTGTCTATAGAGAGTATTGAAGAAAGTTTATCTCATAGTATTTGTTCATAGGAATTGGTATTGGATATATTGCACAGAGGAGACAATAAGGAGTTTGTTAGGGAATCCAAGCTTTAAATAAAAAAGAAAAGATCAATGTCACATGATTAGCTTGTCCTTCCCCAGCCACCCCCACAACCCATATATACGCACACACACACACACACACACACACACACACACAACATGAAATAAAAAAAAATAAGGGCATCATTTTTATCTTGTATTTCCTTCATTCACTTATTACCAATATGTCATCCAGTGTGGGTCCTAATTGTACTGAACTTAAGCAGAAGTATGATAATTGCTTCAATAAATGGTATTCAGAGAAGTTTCTGAAGGGTGATACCACTGCTGAATGTGAGGATTTATTCAAAGACTATAGAGCATGTGTGATGGTAAAATAGTTAGAGTGTGTTCTCCATTCACTTGTACTTAAACTCTGTTACTAGGCAACACTAAAAGAGAAGGGCATTGATAAGCTATTAGATGATTCTCGTAAAGAAGCACCTTTTCCACCTGTTGACCCTAAAGAAGAAAACCATGATCATTCTGATAAGACGGCATAAAATACATAGATAGAACAAACACAAATAAAAAAGAAATAAACGTATACATATACACACACACACACACACACACACACACACACACGCACACACACCCACACCCACATACACACATATATATATACACACAATTGATTGTTCTTTCTTCCTATACTTGAATTAAAATCTGGGTTAGAGAATTTTTTTAATATTTTTTTTTTATATTTATTTTTCACCACTTTGCCTTGTTTTTACTCGTATGGCTTCTATTATCAACTCCCTGGCAGTACCCTCCAGTTACAGGGATCAATTATATCAGGTAACAAGCACATTCTATGTTCTTATTCAGAATAAGGTAGAATAACTGTCATTACAGGGATCTTCCAATCAACTATCCGACGACCTCTCAACCACTGCCACCCTCTATGTGGGTAATCTATCCTTCTTTACAACAGAAGAACAGATATATGAGCTATTTGGAAAGTGTGGGGAAATAAAGCGTATTATTATGGGCCTAGACCGCAACAATAAGACACCATGTGGATTTTGTTTTGTAGAGTTCGTTATCTTCTTTGTTTCAGTGCACTTATGTGTTCACATTAACCCTCTTATGATAGATATTATCACCGTAGTGACGCCCTTGATTGTATGAAATACACTAATGGAACAAAGTTAGATGAGCGTGTCATTCGTTGTGATCTGGATCCTGGATTCAAGGAAGGAAGACAGTTTGGACGTGGTAAGAGTGGAGGACAGGTCAGAGATGAATATAGGACAGAATATGATGCAGGCAGAGGTGGGTGGGGACACCGTATGCGTCTTCAGCTGGAGAGAGACAGAGAGAGAAACATCAAAGAGAATTATGAGGCCATTAAGGAGATACCTAAGGGTGCTGAAGAGTATAAGAGTAGAGCCTCTGTTCATCAAGGTATGCTTGTTTAATCATCTCATTCATCAAGTACATATTACTTATGCAATGAAAAAGGATCAAAACGTAGATATGATGATGGTAAAGAGTCTGATTCACGTAAACGTACTAAGGAGATGGTAAATACATAGCAGATTGAATATAGTTGTGTGTGAGAACTAACCTGTGCTGCCAAATAGAATCCACGTTTCAGAGAGAATGATGAGGATGAAGAAGATTAAAGGACAATTACAATAAAAACACATGTTAAATATCCAGTGTAATATACTCCATGTCTATGTTTATTACTGAGGAGAAGAAATACCTTATTCAATAAAGACTTCATTCCTGTTTATACAGAACAGCCTGAACAAGCAGTAGAATAGAAATACCCAATTCAACCTATCATTCTATTCCATTCTTTACTATAAAAGAAGGTGTCTACACTTTATTATATAACCAAGTAAGTCTATTCAAGGTCAGTTACAGGATGGATACTATGACTATAGAAACATGTAGTCATGGCAAGGTGAGATAACTATATCTATCTATGCTCCTCTATAAAATAGCCTAGCTATTTGCTGGAGAGTACTTATCTCTGGCTCAGGCTCTTCCTCAACAATAACAGGCTTTATCACAGGTCCATTTATTTTCAGTGTGTCTTCGTATAGCCGTAATGCAGCCTCCATATTCTCACGCATATGCACCATTCTTTCTTTGCTGGGGGGATGTGTGGATCCAAACCATTTTGACTGTAATTGATCCATATATTCTAATAACTCGAACTTCTTGGCTTCTTCCACAGTGGATTCCTCTACCACTGTTTCATCATCATCATCATCATTCTCATCTTTTCCATCTAATCTGGCTAATATTTGCCATACATCGATTGCCACTCTGGGATCATATCCTGCCTTGGCCATTATCATTAGTCCCACAAAATCTGCCTACACAAATAACCAGTCAATCACATCATCTATAAGAGTAATCATCGCCCTTACTTCAGCCTCTAAGGGTCTGTTATACGGCTTGGAGGTACTCAACTCAACCAAGTTGGAAGAAATGTCATGTACGGCCTGATGGAAGAATCTATGAAGGAATGTGTAAATGAATAATGACATGTCTTGGATAAAATAATACATACGGTCCTAGAGCATCAGCAAACATCCAGAGTACACTACGTGCTATATCCACTATCGACATCGCAAAAGACTCCACTCCTTGTTGTTCAGCTATATGTCGTTGTAATGTATGTGCTATCTCATGGGATAATATAACAGCCACTTTAGTCTCATCATGGTCTAACATCTCCAAAAGTGATTCAAAGAATATGATCCTAGAGCCTGCACACATAGCATTTGGTGATGTGGCATCAGCAATGAGATCAATCACGAATGTACGCTTTGGAATGAGTGGTCTGGAAGGTGGATGTGAAGGGTGATCATGATTGGGTATCTCGGCCAATTGATCCTTCTCATCTGGATAATACCGTACAGGATCTCTTATATCATCCCCTGCAACCTTATTCAGATTATCAACAATGTTCTGTAACCAAACAACAGTTTCATGGTCTCTTGGATATGTATAATCATAATGAGTAGAATCAATCAATACCCATACTTCTTTGACAAGCTCCTCTTCTTCTTCTTCATTCATATAGATCAGTCTCAGTCGTGATGTGTTCGGTGCCTGCATGAATTATGTGCTTTATTTTAATCACCCACCTCATTTACTTTAATAAGGCCATACCTCATCCAAGCCAACTGTTAGTAAAAAAGATACACCCAATACAGGAAGCCCAGCCAATACCTTGAACAAAATACCATGTCCTACCCTGGCCCTTCTACGAAAACTGTGGGGTAAAAGAGTAAGAGAAGTCTTGGACGATAAAGAGATGAGACTGGCCACCTTTCCTGATTTCACTGCGGCAAGAAGGATGGCAGGAAGAGGAATAATTGGAACAGGACGGTATGGAGTACCATGAAACGAGCGTATGATTGGCTGTGGCCTATAGCTGATCCGAGGAGATGCTCGAGCAATGAGAGGAAGTCTTAATAGTCGATGAACCATGGATGAATAAGATATATAAAAAAAAGAAAAGAGTGAATAGAAGCCCTTTTATTTATTACTATCTCCAGAGTGTAACATCCGATCAAAGTGGTTAAACAAGTGATACATTGTAATAAACATACAAATATAGATTTAATCATCTCTTTGGTTTTTCAAGCACAGAAAATAACTCAATAAAGTATCATGTTGATAGACATTGGGGGTGTTAAACATGAAAGAGAAAAGCGTAGACTGAAGGCGGGAGAACTCGGCCAGGTCTCTGTGTCATTATGCTGGGTAAATGCATCACGAAAAAGAAATGCTGAGCACTCTCTTTGTATTTATTCCAATAACTTTAATATACAATTTGCCTCTTCATACATATACAATTTGGCCTCTTCATACATGTACAATTTGGCCTGTTCATCATTTATGCTTTAAATCCAAACATGATTTCATAGCCTGTGCACAGTGTTTGATGGATTTGAACAGTAAAATGAGTTCGGCTGGATCATGGCAATGCTTCATTCTCTTGGTCAGCTGGTCCAGTTTCTCTGATAATGTAGTAACAATTGTGTCAGGAATAGGGTTCTGATGCTCAGCATCTGAGGGTGAAGAGTCATCCACTTCCTCCGCACTCTGTGGGCGTTTTCTCTAATGATTGGAATTAGAGTTTATTATTCTGAAGTAAAAACGGATTGAACCTACCTCGATATTGCGCGGCTTCTGGAAGACAGGGGTTGGTTGTACAATTTCCTCGATGGGCTCTTCTTCCACTGGTATGATCTCTTTCATTTTGAGCTTCTTGGTCCTTTCCTCTGCTTGTTTCTCGGTCAGAATAGTGCTTTCACATATAACACAATACAGTTCCTGAGTATCCGGGTTCCTGACAAGTGGGACCTATGAAGATATATGTGAGTAAGAGGTAAAGATTTAGAATATCTATCTATTGTTTTACTGCATAGCAACTGGCATTAGGACACTGATCATTCATAAGTGTCCAACGTTGTAACATCTTCTGGCCTATGAGCTGAGATGCTTTGGACGACTGTTCTCTTCTGTCACGGCGTAGCTGCAATTCAGACTCGGAAGTAAACAGATCAAATGAAAGAGGATTAGGTGGTTTAGATGAAGCTGTATTTGCAGGTACAAGTGTATTGGTTATTTCGGTATCAACTGATTTAGGTGGAGGTGTTTCAGTTGGTTTGCTGGCTGAATCAGGTAGAGTGTCATGTAAGGTACAGAACTGTGTTGCACCATCCCTTGATCTCATAAGTGGGATAGTACAGCTTTCAACCCCACATACTTGTGCTGTCATTGCCTTTTTGAATAGAGATTATTTGAGTTTAATATCCCTATGTTAAGTGTGTCTGTCTCTCTTTCATTATATATACCCAACCCTTAAGTAAGTAAGTACTTAATAGCTCTGCAGCTTCATCTTCAGTTCTTAATGGAAGAGTCATGTCAATATTCAACAGACGAGAGAAAGAAGAGAGAGAGAAAAAGAGGTTTATTCTTTTTTAAATTACATTTGAAAGGGCGATGTTATCCATCAAGTACCATGGGATCCTCCCCTTTAATGAGTTCTTGATTGTCAGCATCAGGTATTGATTTCTTTTCATGTAGTGCTACCCATCCTTCTCTGTTATGAGACTGCTTCTTGGCCCATAATTCAAGCAGTCTGCCTCTGTGTAAGGTGTCATTATACAATGCTTTCGGTAACAGAGTTTCAATCATATCATAAACACCCACAGGTTTAGGCTCTGTATAATCATCGGCTATCCATTCATCCCTTGGCACTTGAAAGTCTATGATAACATCTGCAGAACGTTGATGCCTCAATTCAAAGCCCTCACCCTATGTCAAGAACAAGCGTTAACAGAGAATGGTGCATTGGGTGATATACCATCATTACCTTCTTGAACATCAACAATATCTCTTTGGTAGAGCTTATATAAGGGCTAGGTTCATCCAAGTGCATGTTATTTATTGACTTCTTGAACCATACAAGATTTTCCACATATTTACAGTCTACGCTAATTAGTGATAAGCTTATATCATTATGGAATCACCTATACATACCAATAGTAGACATAAAACGGACAATATCAGCTTGAATAAGCTTGTGCACCCAGATAAATATGAGTCCTGCTGTCATATATTGACTCACTTCTGCCATTATACTTTGAAATCCACTTATATTCAGGTAACAATGTCCATCATTTCTACCATCATTCAAGTAGTAATCCCAGGGTGGATCCATCAATATTCCCTCCACAGGTGATATGGGCACCTCACTGATATTTGATGGTGTATTCATGGTGAGTAATTGATGGAGGATGGGACCACAGTTGATCATATGATCTATTTCTACATATTTCATCTTTCCATCCACTGGAACTGCCTTTGATACTCGTTTGATTTGCTTTACACCACTATAGAGTTCATTTGGGATTCTCACAAAAGAAACGAGTTCATCAGGGGTATCTGTCTTCAATTGCTTTACTCCAGTAAAGAACCGAGAGAGTGAAAGTTGTGTCTTTGGTTTATTTTTCTCGATTGAGTCACTATTCACTAAGGGAGTACGTAGTACCATGTTCTTCTTCATCAATCTAAAGGCAAATGATCCATTAGTATTCTGGTGGTAACCCTTGAAAGAGAACAGTGTACATTTCTGTTGTAATTAAACCTCTTCGCCAATGTCGCTTAGCTCTCCTGTAATCATTTCTAGTGTTATGATCTAAATAGGGCCTGTCGATAGAGATATATTAACACTGGAAACAAATAGAGAAAATAGCTTACATTAAGAATTCTTTATATTTATCTAAACGTTTGTTCCATTCATCGTCCCAATTGTGCTGTGGTAGGTGTATCAACTCTGGTTCTGATTCAGACATAAAATCATCATCTTCTGAGATCATCTTCTTCTTGGGCATTCTCTTAACAAGGCTTAGTATATTCAGTTTTTCATTAGTCTTCTTCACCACTCTTGTCATCTTGGGTTTGGGTGTAGAAATTGGGCGAGATGTGGTTGAAGCTCCAGATCTACTGTGAAATTCCTTCAGCCATCTATTTACATTCTCTTCCTCTTCTTTCACTTCTGCCGAATCCCATATAGAGCCTAATTCAGTATTCGGAATGTCACCTGCAGGTGCCCTATCTTTGTATAATTGCTTCAATTTCCCATCCACGATTCCATAACTAGCATCCTTCAATATGCCATCGTTCACTAACTTTCTATAATGATTCATGCACTGATATCCAACCTATTAACACAATTATCTTAGTATCAAGCACATATTTCCAAGTGATCTTATCCATGATCTTACTCTATGAGGTATTCCTTTACTAAACAATCCCCAGGATGCACCCACTTTCCATCCATTCGCTACCCATTCCTTATATCTCGCCATAAAGAGTTCAACTTCCTCCTTGCACCAAGAACCATTCTGCTGTCCTTCTCCTGGTACTGCATTGATAATTGTTATTGTTTAGTGCAGTCTCCCACAATGTGTGTGTACTACTCATACCTACAAATCGAAAGTAATATCCCTCCGGATTCTATTCTTCTTGCATCAATATTAAATATTCCAATCGATATATCATTCATGTACTCACCACATATCGATTTTCCCATGCTTTTATACGAGACGATTGCCATCCTTTGACAGCATCTCTTGTAAATACACTTTCTCCTACTCTCTTTCTCTTTAACGAGAATTCTCTTTTAACCTCAGTCTTATCCATTTCATCCTCTGTCTTGTCCACTCGATCCTCTGTCTTATGTGCTGTGACATCTATACTGTCTTTTACACTCAATAATTCTAATCGAGGTGTCTCCAAGTCAACTATATCCATCTCCATTTTATCGACTGCCTTTGATACATCATTCCAGAAACTATCCTCATCCCAGCTATTATGTTCTGTGCTTTCTGTACTTACTACAGCCTTCTCCTTTCCTTTCCCTTTATAATCAACAATCTAGAATCAACTATTAATCTGATCTATTCGAGCACTCATTACTCTCTCATATAATCACCTCTTCTTTGATAAATTGTGGCTTCTTTTGCTTGGTAAGTGATAAGCTTAGTCTTTTACTAGGACCATTTGAACATGAAGAGGATTCAGCAGAGGAATACCAGGTCATTGATATCGAAAGAAGAGTGAATATCAAAAAAGAGAGGAAAATCATAGACAAATCAAGCCTCCACCCCTTTTTTCCTTGCGGAAATCCAAATAATCTCCCTTATCCAGTGTACAGTACGAATAAACAACTGGTATCTCAATTACACTTGTCACTTTATTAGTTGAGAACATGGGTAGTTGGACTATGTAATTTATTTTTGAGAAGAAATAACGATCTTGAATAAAGCTGGGACGATGTGACAAGAGCAGTGGAACTAGAAAATGAAAAAGTGGGGTTTTTTATAAAATAGCAGAGGGACATCATTATCAGTGAGATTTTATAAGTGGGACTTATAGTATTTCTTTGGCGTATTTATAACTCAGAATAAGACCTGAATCATGTCGTTTATCCCATATCAACCCATGAATGAAGACTATTCTGTTGAGGGGTATACTTCTTGCGATGAAGAAATCCCTTAATAAAATAGGAAGTAAACAAGCAGCGGGCATAGTCTCACACTGTTTCATTTTCATCTCAAAATAATAAGGCATGCCAACATAGATTTTGATAAGTTTCATTGACTTATAAGTTTATCCCAGTGCTCTTATCACATCGTCCCAGCTTTATTCAAAATCATCTCACTAATAAATTATATCGACTAATTCTGTAATCGAGGCAAGATCAGGCAGGAAAGACAGGTAGGTATTAGGTGCTTTCAACAAGACTAGGAATTGGATTCGGATATATACTTTATGGGATAGAATTACTTATGATAATAAACTGAGATGTGTAGAAATTAAACAATGGAAGTAAGTATTTATAAGAAATGAAGTGGAGGGATGTCTATTACTAATGATAAGGGCCTGCATGAAATAGGGGAGAATCAATATATGTCAGGATGTTAGATTGGGGATATATCAAACGGGATAGATAACTAGTGAGGGGTGCTGGGATAGGTTAGGTCTTGACAAAGTCCTTCAAAACCTAGTAATTTCCCTTCCAAACTTTTAAAGAAGTAAGATTCATACAATTTACATCAAAGTTCACACCATTCATACTAGATGCTTCAATGACAAGATATAGCTGATCGCGTAGCTGTTTCATGACTGATAACACGCCATCACTTCCATTGGTTTCAACGAAATGATTAGACTCAATAGATATCTGTTTATCTACTATCAGTATCTCACCGCTGTCATCGTTCTCGTCGTACTGATAGACCTCCTCAGTTATCCAAATCTTCTTAGTTTCTTTTATTGCATGCCATGAACGTACTGGAACACCTTGTACTTTTAAGACTAAATTCAGGCCAGCCACGGCACGTTCAATTTTCAAAGATCTCAGGCCATTTTTTGAGAGGAATGTATGTGGGTTGACCGCTTCATGTAAATCTATACTGTCTAATGTCAGACTCTGTAGCTTTGGAAAAGCAGACTCGATGTTTCTGAATGTCAAGTCCGTTATTCTGATGTTTCTGACTTCCAGTGTAGTCAATTCAGTCCCTCTATTGAATTTGATTGAGCTACAAAGGCTAAGTACAAGCACGGATAGAACAGGGCATGATCTGATAATGTCCTCCAAGTTCGCTAGGAGGGTAATAAGATGCTAATTGCAAGCTATTCAGGAACTGTCCAATTTCTCTCAGCCTCTGTCCAAATGTAATGATAGTTTCGTCAAACGCATAACTTGCGGTTTTCCTGCCAGTCTTCGGGTCCACAAGAATATGGCAATTGTGCCCTGAAAATTAGAATAAGCATTAAATGAATCATTCATATTAACAATCCCAATATTTGCCCATTTATAGAATTGTTCTCGTTTGTATAGCTGTAAAAGGCTGGTTGGATTCAAGCCAAGATGGAGTTCTGAATCATCTTTTTTTAAAAGTATTTCGATCGATTCATCCATGTGTCGATTGCTGATTGACTCCAGCCATAAATTCTTCAGGCAGGGAAATCTTCTCGTAATATACTCAATACTTTTAAGAGCAACAGAACAATTCAAACGAAGGTCTTTCATAAGTGGGCATTTATGGGATGATATCTGGGCATCGTCTGGGATGCTTAGAGAGTCATCGATAGTTATACTTGTAAGACTAGGACAGTCAATAAGAATTTTATCAAGCGCCAAGTAAGTACAGTCAGCCAACTCCAGCCTATTGAAGTGAGGAAATAATACGATAAATAGTCTGATATTATTTGCTTTGAATTGATTTCGGTGGAGACCATAAAAACTTGTACATTCCAAGGATGATCGAAACTTTAAGTAGCATTTCTTCAAGTATCGGCGACAACAAAATCTTCTGTCAAAATCTAGGCCAATAGTGAGTCTCTTCAGTCTTGGGTATGGAGATACTCTGGGGTCCAAGATGGCTTGAAATGTTGCTTTAGTATGCTTCAGTTCCAAACTTTCGATATGAGGACAATTGCTCAAGACACTGACAAGATGCTTCTCTACTGCTTCAGAGAATCGTTTTTTTGAATATTGTCCATCATTGAGATTTAGAGCTTTGATATATTTTCCTTCTTCTCTACATCTTGGATAAAGAGTCATTGATTCCATAAACTGCTCGATTTTCGTAATGTTTTTAATATATACTACCTCGTAGGCATAAGGAGTAAATGTTGCACGCCAGGCCTTGTTTACGGATAAACAGTTAAACACATCATCTAGGCTAATAAGCATGATAATCAAGTCAAACAAGTGAAATGGTAATCGTTCCATGGTGAGTTAAATAATAGTAAAAACAGAGAGAGGGTTGTATAGGGTGTCTTTGAAAAGAAGATTAGAACGGGTTGATTCAAGGCCTGTTTAATAAGAGATGGTGAACCGCAGCTCCGATAAATTCTTACAGCTCTTGTCTACATATGCTATATTTGTTATTATTGAAACATCCGCTGTAGTAGATAACAAGCGATGTTTTATTTATAATCAGAATATTTGATGTATCCTGATTTGAAAGAAATGTCTACTCTGTATTCACTTATAAATCACTGTATTACGTTAATAAGAAGTCCTGCTTGAGGTGTCACTATTTTATTAAGGAGCATAATACTACATAGTCAGGTACATACTGAATAGATGTCTAATCGAAACATTCTATATATATATCCTTATTATAGTATTCCACACTCAGTGTTCTCTTGTTAGTAACAATTGAAACTACCCTATTGATCATGTACCAATGAAATACCATAAACTACACTTATACCAATCAACAAGCCTGGTGTTGTTTTATCCAGTAACGGGCAGAGACAATACATTACAGATGTTTTTAACTATGGAAGCATCATAGTTAATTTATATCCAGCCTTCCAGTAAAATGTTCTTGATCACTAGATTAGCCCACCCAAAAAAGCGAGAGATTATCTTGTTCTGACATCCATATCTTATTGAATAATAAAGCCTATAGCTGTGGGGATCTTTTCAGGTATTCTACAATTGTGTATAGATTATCCGACCTGGGCTGCACTGTTGTATTGAATTCTTATTAACAGACAATTCATTTTTTGAGACGATATACACATCCCTAATACCCTCAAGGGCAGATGATCATCTAGACCAAATGACATTTAATGAGCTGCTTAGAGGGCGGCACGTCTGGATGATTTGACATGGCTCATAAACATTCTCTTGGATTTTTGGAGATAGCAAAAACTTTTTATAAGCTCGATGTCAACACTACTTGTATAAAAAAAGAAGCTGAAGCTAGCTCCTTCTGGCTTGTAACACACGAATGTATGTAACATCCACCCAAGAAGATTTACTAACTGCATGTCTTTGTTATTGTAAGTATTGAACGATCATTCCCATTATGGACAAATACAATAAATTTGATTGGTTCCTATGGAAACGTCACTCCTATCCTGTGGCGTAAACAATAAATAACCAGATATTCCCCCCTCCCCCCTCTTCTTCTTCTTCTTTGTCACGTCCTAGACCTCTGACATTTATTAAAACAAGACCGATTGAATCGTGTCTCTCAACCGAAAAAACCATAGTATCAATGCCCGAAGGTTGATATGAAAGCATAGTTGTGATGATGATTATTTGTGATGGTGTTGTAGGAGGTGCCCCTCAGAGACCATTCGGGCGGTAGGCCTAAATGTAGTCATCCCTTAAAGAGTGTCGAGGAACTCACCGGTGGTAAGAGGGGTGTTGGTATAATACTTGAATCTTAGTTGTTGTTGTGATTATGTTTGGTTTTAGTCATACTTTTGGGATCAGATGGGCTTCTCACCTTCTCGTTGGTTGATCCTGTTAATCAAGTACTTCTCTGTACTTGAGAACTGAGAAGAAGCCCCCTTTTTATAATAAAGTAAATGAAAAGAGTCTTTTAAATACGCGTTTTTAATGTCTTCCTCTATACACTCACTACATCGTGCTTCATCATGTTTACTACAGTTATTTCAGTAGGTAAGGTGGGGCATTATCCCTCTGTATCCTAGTCACGTGACAAAGTTTATTCCAAGTCGAAACTACAGTATATAGATAGGAGATGGACAGCGATAACATCAAAATATATCCACACTTACGAAAAAAAGAACTGCAAATAAAGTAATACTATCGGATATTCTATTCATTCTTCAAATATGGATAATACTTTTGGACTTGGTAAAGAGATCTCTTCTTTACATAATATACAGGTATGAGGGCACATAGCCATATGCAGCAATAAGTCGCCTTATGGTAGAATAAACATAATCATGTTGAGTGGGTATTCAATAAGATGTCAGTTGTGTTTGAACATAATATTAATGTCTAGTCAATGGTGAACAGGTATTATAAGGCTATTATCTTATTGTCTAATCATGTATTTCTATTATTGGTTTTGTTACTGACATTCGACAATTTGCATGTCCATTGACATTGATTTATCTGACACAGTTATGATCATCTGCCACTATCTTATTCCCATCCTCTAAAAATCTCTACCTTACCACTCTTCCCAATAATATGGATTCATATGCTCAGCCATTGATATCAATATTAGAGTGTGTTGCTCATACCTTATCTTATCCATTTGAAATAGGCGTCAATGTCATCTAGAACTCCTGTGCATGTATTTACACAATGGTGACATTAGAATTGTTCTCATTCATCTTATCTCCAATTTGAGTAACCTACCTTCAATGTAAACATATAAAAGCACTGTATTGAATATGAATGATAATAGCAACAAAGTGCTGAGGTATCTGCCAATAACCCCCTGTGATATATAATAATATATCGATCTATTCACCTATTGTATTATATGTGGTCAAGTTAAATAGGAATCAAATAATATGCATTGTTCTTTACCATATCACGTCAATGTTTACTCTTTATCTATGGCCATTTGTCTATGTATAGCCCATCCACACTCTAACTATATAAAGGGTATTCTACCATCAGCACTTTTATTCTCCGTAACAAGTAGGCTTCAACCAGAAAATTCTCTACTTGGGTATATTTCATTAAAAATGCCTATTGAATAGATCAGAATGAAGGGAGATTATGGCTCTTGGTGTTCATGATGTTTACGTGATACAAGTGACTATTCTGTCCAGGGCAAGTGCTGGATTAAGTAAGAGAGTGATGATCCGTACTCTCCCAAAGTGCTACCCTATTAAACCCAGAATCTGATGGAATATCCAGAAATGGCAGACAATATCAGTATACAGATATATGGTGCGTGTAAATTCATGACTAATATACAGTAGAATGGACTTTATGACCCAATCTAGGTTCATGTCACACTAATAATTTTTTTTTTTTATATATTTTAACACAACATACTTAACCACCACATCTTCCCGGGCAACCATAAACTTCTTTATTCACCTTCTTTTCTATTTATTTGTAATTATTTATTCTTTATCTCAACTATGGGCGTCAAAATATCAACTGTCTCCAAAAAACACCATAAACACTTTGACATCTCACTAAAACCAACCAAATCAAAGCGATCACAGCCGAGTACTATCCACAGCCAGTCATCCACTGAGCATGAAGAGAAAGAGGCGGATTCTGGCAATGCAAAAGCGTCTGATACAGGCAGCTTCTTCTCCAACAGTAGGCGTAAATTCCATCATGTACAGAATTCAGCTTATTGGCTTCCAAATGATGATGAGGAAATGGATCGTCTAATAGGAGTAAGTATCTTCCAGATGATCGGTGTATCTTGTTATACAAGCACCTCATTCATTAAATAATAACATCCACCCTTTTAGCAACACTTTGCTCTGAAAACTCTATTTGGAGGGTAATTACCAATTAAGGGTATTTGCATACAGATACACACACTTATCAGATTTTTATCATTCTTATTGTTATTGTAGTAATATATACCACAGCATTTCCAATGACCTTGATTTAGAAAGAAATGAGGCACTTGTGCTTGATTTAGGGTGTGGACCAGGAACATGGATTATGGTAAGATAAATAAATAATAATCATATTCAACCCCTTCTTTTAATCCATTGGTCTATTTTAGGATGCTGCTACAGAATACCCATTAAGTCAATTTATAGGAGTGGATATGTGTGATGTATTCCCTAATAACGTACGACCACCTAATGTCAGTTTCCTGGTAGACAATGTACTGGAGAAACTAAACTTTCCTGATAACACATTCGATTTTATCAACATCCGATTATTTATTATTGCCATGAAGAAAGAGGAATGGCCTATTGTTCTGAAAGAGGCCTATCGTCTATTAAAACCTGGAGGTTATTTACAGTGTGTGGAATGTGGTATGCTGGTAAATGACTAGCTAATAGACAAACATGATGACACATGGACTCATCAATCACAATAGGAACAAGGAAACAGCTTTGTTCAATATGCAGGACAGACATGTAAGTTATGAATCGTGTTAGAAGAAGATGACATTCACGGTTATTTTAGTCAAGGAGATGATAGATGATCGTGGACAAGATCCATTTATTGGATCCAAATTAAGTACTCTACTAGAGGCCATGGATTTCAACATCATCCATTATGAGAACAAAGGCGTCTATCTGGGTAAAGTGAATGATTTTTTTTTCTTCTACCAGCTGAGAATCAGCTTACTAAATCCCTCTTCCCCTTAGGTAACCCCGACCCACTAAGTAAGGAATTCCTCTGGGATGCAACAAATATATTCAAGGCAGTAGAGCCCATTTTGAGAGGAGTCTTGGGGCACACAGAAGAAACTTATCCCCATTTTCTTGATATTCTCTATAGAGAACTGCAGAAACAGCCAGAGACATTATGGAGATGGTTTATTTGTGTAGGTCAAAAGTAGTCGTGTTGTTTTCGTGGTGCATTTATTTAGTAATATATAATAATACAATAATAATATCTATTTATAATATAGATTTCATCAGATGTCTTTTTATAATTCATGTAAAAGACAGTTTAGTTTATTTGTGTGCTTCAAATTACCTCCCATATCGGACTTTGAATGATTCATGTTTTATCCCAAAGAGTATCAATAGTAATGAACCCAAAATATATATAAACCCCAGCAAAATTCTCAAAAAAGAGTCATCTGTGATTAACCGGAAATTAACCGATGTACGGCCGTGACTTATGATGGAGTTTAAAGGGGAATATGGGAGACTGAACAATGTTGTTTCTTGATGTCTGATTTTGTACTTATAACTTCAGAGGCATAAAGTAAGTTCATTTTGAGGGACAATTGAAAGGTGTGTTCACTTTAAAAAAAAATAAAAAATTGGAAAAAAAATATCACGCATTTTAAATAGACATATATAGAAACGGATAAGAGTTTTAACACTATTAAAGTTAATGGATGCATAATGAATAATAAAAGAGGCTCTCAAGCCAATTTCTAGAGTGCGGCGATATAAAATGCTTGTACAGGTCAGTTAGATGATCATGCTGTTTATATCCGACGTTATAGATGTCACTGAGGTATAATAACAAAATACACACCGATCAACAGAACGTTCTTTGTAAGGCGTTTCACGAAAAGAAGAAAGCAAAAGAACATGATCAAGGTAGAATAGCAATAGTGATTGAACAAGAGTGATAAAGAGTCCAATAATATCATTCAATAATATCGTATACAGGATGTGTCCGATGATGAGAGGCAGGAAATAGGGTGAGTTGTTGATTGCCTCTGTTGGTGAGTTCCGTACTTCTTGTGCCTGGCACTCTTTCACTAACAAGCCGGATCTGACTCCTTCTGTGTATCACCAATTGACACACTTCTTGTTAACCAATGCCATGATGTCTAATAGATCAGCGTGTAGAATGAGCAGTTAAGAAATAGACACCTGAAATTCTCTCTGCCAGAAGTCGTCCCACATAGTCAATATTCAATATCGGCGCATCAAACACGTTTCCCTCTTCCCAGGAGATTCGAGATTTTGTTCAGATAAAAAAGAAATAGTCAAAGAATTCTAACCAGATAGGGCTAACATAGTATGATAGACTTGTAGGTTACAATAAGAGTATTAAAACTATCTATTTTGATTGCCCGTATCTAGCTGTTACTGTTGATGGAGCAGAAATAGATCGGTCTAGATACATACAGCCATCTGCTGTCTCATCAGCTGATATGATCTACTTGTGAAAGAATGGAGTGACTATGGAATAACAATAGAATTGAACACAAGAATATATAGAATGATTGATCTCATGATTTATTAATTAAAGCTGACAGGGATCCCATAGAAGTATCACACTTTCTTATACTCTATTCGGCTTCCTTCTGTTCCGAGAAGGTTAGAACAGATAAGTCAATTCTAGAAATTCATCTTGTCGAAGTATCGGATTCAGAAATAATCTGCCTGTTATGGTAAAAAACAATGTAGTTAAGGTGGTACTGAGCACACGCCAATAGCAATTTGTCGTGTCTTCCTTGTATTTCCCTGTTCTCAGATAACTTTCAAGTGCCACTGCCACCCCATGAATAAGGAAGAATAAGGTCATCTCGCCAGTGAAGTTGCGTGTGATGGCTGTTATCATGAAATCATGAAGTATCCCACTTACACCAAACACTATCAGTCCATACACTGTTTTCGTTGACATCCACCCCTCTGACTTCTTCTTATCTTCATCCTTCTTCTTATGATCGATTGCCTTCATGAAGATGAACCTATGAAGCATACGACTTACAAATCTATTCCATCTACGACTATCATATTTGAAAGAAGTGAGTATTTCATAGTATATACAAAATAAATGATCTAACCTCCAGAAATCCTTTGGACTGTACAGAAATGATTAATTATTAGCCTCTTTCTTTTTTCTGTCTATATTTCCAATTTACCTTATTGATATGAATGGATTATCAAAGATATCCTTGAACCTAATAGCTGTAGCCATCTGTACTATTCCCATCACCACATCAGACAGGCCCATCATACAGTAGATACGAAAGGCCAGTATGTAAGTAAGAAACAGGCCCTTCAGACTGAATATGGGCATACTCAATAGATCAGATATATCACTGGGATACAGCTGTATGAGGATGAACTTGATAAAGCTGATCTTGGCAATTCCTCGCATCATCTTCTTGAATCCTGCTGTTCTGATATCACTATCCGTGTGTGCTGTTTCTGTATTCTCATCTTGGAATGTATTCAGCTTAATGGCCACAGGAAGCCATTGACGGAAAGAGAGCCCTGATCTTGTGAAGAAGATGATTTGCAAGGAAATAAACCATGGATGAAGCATGTATCCAATATTCACGATGCTTCTGGGACCTGATATGATAAAGGGAATAATAAAATGTACACTCACAATTGCATATTGGAGTTGTACTGGACTTATGATGTGTGCAAATCTCCTTTCATTCCGAATCAACAGATAATCTATTGCTAATATTGCAGTGTAGAATGTGATTAATGCTGTGTGTGGAATAATAAAAGGTGTAGGAAATTTGATATCCATGAGATAGGATTCATAATGGTTTGCCAACTTCATAATGGATATAAAGAGAAGGATGATAAAACCAGATATGAGTTATTTATATTACTTTGATGAATCAAGGGGATGATCTACATCATGTCTGGCTGAGAAGCCATTCAGAGAGAATGTTCAGACTATGGATACATACAATAATTGGGTGTTTATTAAAGGGGGGGGGATAGTAGCATAATTAATTAATCCCTGGTCATTGCTGGGACAATCAACATAGAGTTAGATAAACTTAGTTCTATTCTTCAAGTTCGAATTTATACACTGCATCATTGAACTCGGATAAAAGCTCATGATTCTCATCATGCCAATTACGCTCAACATAGGTTACACAATTATCATAATCAATCAAGACGATGGTACTTGACCTTGTTGCATAGGTATAGTCCCTCGCATCATCAGGGCCATTATGGAATTTGGGGCAGAAGATATGCTCTTTGAGTTCCTCACTCAAGAGTATTGGATCATCCGTGTGATTGAGTGGCTCTGTTGTGCTACAAATAATTGTTATTTTGACTGCTTACATGTGTAAAATGACAGCTTTGTTTACCTGAGCATGTTAAACAGAGAATCAATAAGTTCACACTCATCGTCAACTCCTTCATCGAGAATTTCCCCAAACAACTCTCTTCCATGTTCAACCTTCTTCCATGGTGTAGTGAGTGTGGAGTTAGAGAGACCTGTATGTTACACATTAGCAAGAAACAAGAGACGTTCTTTCAATTTACCATAAACTACACCAGGCTCCAAATCAGCGATGGTATCATCTCCTCTGTTCGTAAAATAGGCCATATCAGTCTTGTCTTTATTGAACTGGAAATAGATCAGGTTGAATCCTCCATATTCAGCAGCATGTTCTTTAGTGACCTCTAGTCCCTCATGAACAGACTCATCACTCCATAAGAAGTCCCTGACTAGAGCACCCCGAGTAATGTTTCCTCTGTATGCAGGTTCTCTGTAGTTGGTTAAAGCAGCGAATTTTCCTTGACGAGTAATTCCCAACCAGGTGCCGTTTGTAACCTCATCTGAGGGATGTACCTCGAGATCTCTGCCTGCCAACACATTGTCATTAGGTGGTTCCCAGAAATCTGCCACAGCAGTAGGTCTAGCGAGGTATTCGTCTCGGTTACTCGCCATTATACTATCAATAATAAATAAAAAGTAAGGGGGGAATAAATTAGGTTTGACCTGTCTTCATACATGTTACTAAAGATAGTTACAAACGGTATTTGGGATGCTTATCCACTGCCCAGAATATGATACACATTGTTAAAGTAGATTTTAAACTTTATTTTATAGTAAGAGGGAGAAGGGGTAAGAAATAATAATAATATAGATATATATATATATATATAGTTAAAAAGGAAAATTCCCCTCTTTCACTTGATATGACTAATACTCATTATTCATACCCATTAGAAGTTACCGCATATTGTGAGTTCTCTCATCTGCTGTAATACATCATCCACTCTGTTATCGGCTGTATCACTGTCAGGAGGGAAATGGTTTCTGAGTCCTTCCAACTGTTCATAACTCGTCTGACAGAACCTTAGCTGTGATTTGACAAGGGCCTCAAATGATGGGTCGATATAGGGCACTCTTAATTCTACTAATTTGGGCAGGTCATTGATGATGATTGTATTCAAGCTTTCATACAATTCACGGGCAATATTGGCTTCCTGTTCAGCCTAATGCAAGAAGAGAATGATGAGTCCACTATGGCAGTCATAGCGGTTGACTTTACTTACTCTGGGTAATTTCTGTGGGTCCTCACTTGGTCTGTCAATCAGTTTTCTGACTTTTGTCTTCTGGTTGTCATAGTCCAATAGCTTTTTCTGTCTTCTCTTGATGGCTTCATTTACTTCTGGGAAATATGAACAGTATCTGCCCAATGGCTCCAATACAGTGGCACGATATGCAGAATCCTATGGACTGTCATCAATATTTCCTTTTGTTATTTTCTATCCTATGCTCATTCCTACCAGATTGGTTCTTGCTTCTTCATCCAGTTTCTCAATCACACGTTTATACTCTACTAATGCTGTACCCATCGTATTGGATTCATCATAGAGAGTTTCTATGGTATGGATGATCCTTACTTGGGATGTTGTAATAGCTTGATTCACAAGTAATAGGTCAGTTGATGGAATAGTGGGTAATAGACTCATGCTCAATTACCTCTCATTGAATCAAGGTATCCCTTTGACTCTTTGGCCAATTTCTCTGACTTCTTTTCCAGACTGAGTTATCAAAAACAAAAAGGATGATCATTGTAAGGAGTCAAGGTGTGTGTGTGTGTGTGTGTATATATCTTTTTTTTTACCTCTTGAACCTCTCATATTCCTCTTCAAATTCAGTGTCAATGGTCTTATCACCACCACCTGTCCTTTGTTTAATCTATAAGTGATAGAAATGAGTATAATTGGATACTCAATCACATAATATGCAGATTACAGTTTGACCAGCCCTATTCAAATTCTTCTTGAATCCTGAACTATAAACACAATGAGTTGGTTATTGACCTGAATAGAGTAAACAGAAGCCAAAAGATGTACTCACAGAAAGCTCATTTTATCAATGAAAGAGGAAAGAAGAGTATGGAATCCCTCCTTCTTTCTGAATCCTCTTATCTCATATGAAATGCATATTCGTCGGGTATTGAATTGCCATGTTTGATTCAGTTATCTGAGGGTAAGCAGACCATTGTATACTCAACCAAGAAGTCTTACTGCTCTACTCATTCTATTATCATCTATAGAGCATATTCAATGTATCTGTTTACATATATAATCTGATATGAATCATCGATTTATCTAGATAGAGTGCATGGGTTTCTCATTCAGTAGACGTTTTCTGGCATTTAAAAAATAAAATAAAAAATGGGGGGTAAAGTTCTTTACCCGTTTCTTTCTGTTCATTTACCTGGTTATGTCATTACCCACTCAAGGTAAAACAATTCACATTGACTCGTTTGTTTACTGATAAAAAGAAGTATACAGAAATACCTGTTCTGGAAGAACTGATCTCTATTCGGCATAAACTTTATGCTCTGAAGAAAGATCGAGATTCCTCAGTAGATGCTAATATTATCAATGCTTTGTATAAGGATACTGTAGCTGAAGTAGAGAAGTTGAACGAGTTACGTACAGACGATATATGGAATCCTTCTTCCCGTAACCGACTGAACGATGTCCTCGATGACATAATGGCGTTGTTATCACTCTTCTACATTAGTATAGGAACACACCGAGAAAGTGAGTGTTTGGGAATCAAGTGTTACTCAATTACTGATTATCGTATAGGTCCTGCTGTGTATGTTCAATTGGTGACTGTGGAGGTAAACAATAATAAAAGATGGAAGGAAAAATGTACTTAAATTGGGTCTATCATAGAGATTCTTGGAACAACTTGCTCATATGGGCACTTACACCGATACCATTTTACTCGAGAATGAGAAGAGGTTGAGTGATATTGAGCTTATACTGTATTCGGATCAGAGTGACACTTGTTTTGTGAAGATACTCAAGCATAAATTGAAGAAGTGCAGTAAGTCATGATACAAAGAAAGAGAAGTGATCATTTCATTCAACGTTCATCATTCCTTTTTTTCTTTTATTCAGAGGAATGTCTGAATACACTGTTATCTAGTCTGCATGACATCTCTCCTTCTCTGTAAGTATCTTAATACTTATTCAACTCAAAGTTATCTCATTTCTAGTCTATAGCAAACCACTACATGAATCATTGGTTGATATTAGAAAGCAATTATCTGCACTGGCACAGAGAAGCAATGGATTCACTGCCAAGGACATAGAAGAGATTCAGACAAAAGTAAGTAGTGTTCATCTTTGAGCTTATCTCTTTTTTTTTGTTTCTTTGGAGAGGAATCATTGATGATGATTGTGTCTCATGAAAGATTATTTCAGTTACGATTCTATGATAACCAGAAGACAGATCTATTCAAGTCTAATCCTAAAGGAAAGGCATTGATAGAGGGATTATCAGAGCAACTACATGAAGAAGCACAGGACTTGTTGGCGTCTACAAACAGTGTATCTGAAAGCCTTACTCCTATAGTCGAGAGATTGAAGCAGATCAAATATCAATTAGAGCGTATGTCATTAACTCACCGATGGACATTAAGAGAGACTGATTTATACACGTATCATGTATGTACTAGAGAGGATGGGTCTTCTTTTACTCATATCATCATTCAGTTACAATTGCAGGAAGTAGAGAAATTGAGGCATGATGGTAAATTCCGAGATCATAGTTCGGATACCGTTCCAGAAGGACAGGCAATGATCAACTTCTTGCTTCGTGGTTGTTATCGTATCATGACTAAAATGCTAAGTGAGAATATACCTGTAGCAGAAGCATTGATGCCTGTCTATAATCAATTGAGTACAGTGAGAAGATGTCTGATGGAAGAGTCTAAATGGGGTAAACCTGATTCAGGTAGGAACTGTGTATATGTGTGGGGGAGGGGGTTCTTATGATCAAGTAAGCTGATGTGTATTTGTATTTAGTGCGTGACCTATATCCGTAAGTGACATTATAAATAATGGATGATGTGATGTTGACACCCGGATACTTCTTAGATATCAAATGAAGTTAGCAAGTATTGATGATTTAAGGGTCAATGGTACATTCAGTGATAAGGATGGAAATATCCCAGAAGGACAGGCTATATGTGTAGCATTGTTGAATGAATGCTATGATATGCTCTATGAGTTAATAGCTCTAGCAGACTCATAAGCTTCATCTGTAAAACCTTACAAAAAAATAAAATGGGCTGCAATAAATGGAAATTAGGAGAATCACCCAATGATATTTGCCGATCGTTTAAATTGTAAGCTGGGGTTAACATTATTTATTTATTTTAAACCTCTTCTTCAAGTCCCTTCTTCTTCTTTACTTTATCTCTCTCTCTCTCTTTATTTTTCTCTCTATCATGTTTCGTCATATTCTTCCTAGAGCAAATATGAGATCAATGGTTATTAGAAAACCATTGACTCAACGCTTATACTCAACAGTGCCTCCCAACAAGAGTGGTCCCCCTAGTGTTCCCGCTATGTTGGCAGTGGCTTCTATGGGTTTCGCTGCTTATTATACACTTGTCAAGTCAAGAGAAGGAGAACGTGAGTTCGAGATAGATGCTATTTGCTATTTTTCGCTAACACTCATTCTCGTGTAGCCATGCATCGCAGAAAGGAGTTTATCACTCCACAACAGGAAGAATCCTTCAAGAAGAAGCGATCGGCTGATAGAGAAGACAAGGTGAATGAACCTGTAGTCCCTGTTCCTGCTTTCTCGGCTGATGATGTTACTGTCGTGTTTGTGTTAGGTAGGGGAAAAATAATGATCCTGGCTGATGAGATACTAATTGAAATGGCTTAAAAAAAGGTGGTCCTGGTTCCGGTAAAGGAACACAAAGTGAGAACTTGACTAAGGATTATGGTTTTGTACATCTTTCAGGTAAATAAATTACCTATAGATCCCTATTTATGAACTTAATCTGTAACCTCGGTATTCTTTTAGCTGGTGATTTATTGCGTGCTGAACAGAAGCGAGAAGGGTCCAAATATGGTGAATTGATCAACCATTATATTCGTGAAGGTTTGATTGTACCTATGGAAGTGACAATCGCTCTATTAGAACAAGCTATGAAGGAGGCCATGGCTGAAGGAAAAGGCAGCAGATTCTTAATTGACGGATTCCCTCGTAAGTTAGATCAAGCCATCAAGTTCGAAGAGGTTGTTGTACCCTCCAAGTTTGTACTCTATTTCGAGTGTCCTGAAGAAGTCATGTTGAGAAGATTATTGAAGAGAGGAGAGAGTTCTGGCCGAGTTGATGATAATATTGAGTCTATCAGAAAGAGATTCGTTACTTTCATCGAGACCAGTATGCCTGTTATTGATAAGTTTGAGAAAGAGAACAAGGTCAAGAAGGTAAAAATAAAAATGATGACATATAAATACGGGTAATATCTGTTATTCACTCGCATTTGATATAGGTTTCTTGTGATCAACCGGTAGAAGATGTTTATAAGCATGTCAAGAACATATTTGATGAGTTATTTAGTCAGAAGAAGTTAGAATAGAATAATAAATGTTTGAAATCTTATTTTGAATGTTTAAACTTTGTGTATGCCTAATATACTTGTTGTAAATGGGGGTATGAATGACTCGGTAAAATGACAATCGGACAATGCAAATGTGACTGCTACTCCGATCCGGGTAGGATCGATTGGAAGAAATGAAGTATGGGAGTGGGAAACTTGGGTGAGTTGATATGAAGGAAAATGGAGCCCCAGATTGATATAACCTTCTTCTAAAATATCTAGCAATAATGGGTAAGAATATGTTTATCCAATACAACCAAATATCACCCAGAGAGAGACATAGGAGATGAAGTATCGATTTATCTGACTGAAGGACATACTGAAATGGATGGATAGATTAAATATGATGAAGGAGTGGATAGATCTCAATAATCTTAATGAACTACTTACTCATTTCACCCTTTAACAAAAGAAATAAGTACACCCTTTGGAATACGAAAGAAAGTGTTCACATAATGATTCTATTTCAACATCAGTGTGTTATTCAGGGATATTGACCGCATCAGCCTCATTGTGTCTCTCAATGGGGATTATTAATTAACCAAATGAACTTCAATTGACTGATGTTAATTATTAGGTAAGGGACAACCTAGAGGTTTGAACGCTGCTCGTAAGCTTCGTATTCACCGTCGTGATCAACGTTGGGCTGACAAACAATATAAAAAGAGAGCTCTTGGTACTGCTTTCCGTTCTTCTCCTTTCGGAGGTTCATCTCACGCCAAGGGTATTGTTCTCGAAAAGATTGGTGTTGAAGCTAAACAACCTAACTCTGCTATTCGTAAGTGTGTTCGTGTCCAACTTATCAAGAACGGTAAGAAAGTCACTGCTTTCGTTCCCAATGATGGTTGTTTGAACTACGTTGATGAAAATGACGAAGTATTGATTGCTGGTTTTGGTCGTAAGGGTCGTGCTATTGGTGATATTCCTGGTGTCCGTTTCAAGATTGTCAAGGTCGCTGGTGTCTCTCTTCTTGCCTTGTACAAGGAAAAGAAGGAGAAGCCTAGATCATAGATTTATCTGCTCCTCTTTTTTTTTAACCTATTGTTCTGTTTACTTTATGATAACATTCAAATAACAATGATAATTAAAGTGTACAACTAACAAAACTGTTTATTATCAATTACATATTTACAAGGGTGCTTTGATTTGTTGTCATGGTTTTTGTGTTTGTTGCTATGATATTGTCTTTTGCTATGTTACTGTTGCTACTATTCCTGTAATATGAGCATGCATTTGCATATGAATTTTATCCAATCATATCATTTTTTAATGTCTGGCCATTCCCTGGAAATGATATGGAAACTGCCAGAAAAGTAGAGTGAATTCTGTGAATGACATTATGGGTACAATCATATGATTGGTCAATAATGGCTAGTGGAACCATTTAATTCCATTTTTTTTCATCCTTTTTGCATATATAAATCCTTGTTATCTCTTTCCCTATTTCTTTTTTTCCCTCTTTTAATTCTATATTACACATAACTATCATCATAAAAATGGGCAAAGACTATTATGCAATTTTGGGCGTATCAAGAGATGCTGATGACGATACAATTAAGAAAGCATATCGTAAATTAGGTAAATGCTCTGATAAACATGATCATGAATGTATCAAATGTATTAACCATTATTTTCTTATAGCATTAAAGTGGCATCCAGACAGAAACAAAGATAAACCAGATGTAGCACATGCTAAATTTCAAGAGATTGGTGAAGCATATGAAGTACTAAGCGACAAGAATAAGCGTGCCGTATTTGATCAATATGGTGAAGAAGGCTTAAAGGGAGGTGCCCCACCCCCAGGTGCTGAAGGTTTCAGTGGTGCTACAGGTGGATTCCCCGGTGGTGGTACATTCCGCTTTTCTACTTCTGGTCCTGGTGGTGCAGGTGGATTCCATCCTTCTGATGCTGATGACATATTCAAACATTTCTTCGAGTCATTTGGTGGAATGGGCGGTATGGGCGGTATGGGTGGTATGGGCGGAATGGGCGGAATGGACTCTGGATCAATGCCTGGTGGATTTTCATTCAGTACAGGTGGACCTTCCTCTGGCCGTCGTGGTTTTGGCAGACAACAGCAATCAGCATTTGATGGAGTACAGAAACCCCCAGCAATTAAAAGACCACTTCCTGTTTCACTAGAAGATTTATTCAAGGGGGCCGTAAAGAGGTTAAAGGTTACTCGCAAATTACGTGATGGAGCCACTGGTCGTAGTGTTCCCACTGATAAGATCCTCACTATCAATATCAAGCCCGGATGGAAAGCAGGAACCAAAGTTAGATTCCCTGGTGAAGGCGATGAATTGGACAATGGCCAGACACAGGATATCGAATTCATTATTGAAGAAAAACCCCATCCTATATATAAGCGTGAAGGCGACAATCTCAGAATGGTTATTGAACTGAGCTTACTTGAGGCACTTACTGGATTCCAGAAGACCATAAAGACATTAGATGGCCGTACGCTCAGTGTAAACAACACCAAGACTGTGGTTCACTCTGGTCAAGAATCACGCGTTCCAAATGAGGGTATGCCCAACTCCAAGACTGGTAAGAAGGGAGATCTATTGATCACTTATGAAGTCAAATTCCCCACTTCATTGACAGACGCACAGAAAGAAGGTTTAAAGAAGATTCTTACTTAAGGTGTGAATTCTAAATACTTGTATATTTATCTATAAGACATAATCAAAGCATTACATACACACAAACACACTCCAATTATCCATAACACAAATCACATTGGCATCTTAATCCCCTTATTATGTTATAGACAAATATTCCCCATCTATCTTTCTATTATTTATTATACTTCTCTTTAACATGAAGAAATGAACTTATTCTGTATATACACTTTAATAAAGATACATGTATTGTACTAAAATAAACTGTATGTGTTGTACTAAATAATCTATTAATGTCACATCTACACTTAAAACTTATCGAACGATAACATATTGTGTGTAAGCATTTCATCATCATGATAGATTGTATACAGTCAGAGAGCAAGCTCCGAATATCAATATTCATAGAGCATAGTAAATACCCTTGGTACATATATATCTATAGTATGTGTGTAGATGCGTGCAGATGCAATCTTATAACATGTATTCACATGCCACAATACTTAACGTAGCAAAAGAGCTTGGATATATTCTGTGTTACACGGATATACATTTATCTTTCGTTGTCATAACTACGTGTCTCTATGACAATGTGTTTCCATGGTGTAACTCACCTTTAATAAACTTACCTTGTTACAATAATCAAAAGAAAGAAAAAAGAGAAGGGTGAATGTGTAAGGACCTCTTATTTATAGTAAATGGACTTAATAAAAAGAACAGTCAAAGAATGCATGTTTTAAGGAGTAAAATAAAGTTTAACAAATCGAATGATTTGTTTATGTTATCATAACAACAGGTTTAGTTGAATGTCTTGTCATATGATTTATTCACTGTAGGAAAGGGCATCTTTGGCTGAAATCACAGTAAACTCAGCCGTAAATAAATATGGATGCAGGCGGAAATAAAGTTTACAAGGAAATACAATACGGCTGAACATACACATTCATAAACAAACATCCAACGTATCCTAATATCTCTGTTATTGGTACAAAAAGACTGATATTATCAACTATTTATTTTTTATTGAAGTAATCAACTTATTTCTTGCTCTTCTTAGGTTCAGCAGCTGCGGCTTTAGGATCAATGTGCTTGGAAGCAGTTGAAGAAGCTTTACCATCAGGAATGCAAATGAAATGGGCGGGTTCAGTAGCAGTGGCAACAGCATCCAAGATATAATATCCTTTACGCTCGAACTGCATAATATCGCCCTTTTTCAAGTTTTTGATATTACCATCAGCTAAACAAGGGTATTTGAATTCACTTTGAGAAGTCAAAAGATCCTTGACTTCATCACCTTCTTCCACCTTCTTCTTGGTGATTAAATAATCATAATCAAGCAAAAGGACATCGGTGACATCACTATCATCAGTCAACCATGTCAACTTCTTCTTGGTCTTCTTGAAATCACCTTCAAGGTGGAGTTCGAGATCAACAGATGTGACAATACCCTTATCATTCTTAACAATGTTACGAACAAAGGCATTTCCCCAATCCATCAAAGTGACCTCTTCACCATTCTCCAATGATTTAGCATCTTCTTGCTCTAAATAGATCTTGGGTCCATAGTGAGTGTTCTTCTTGCCAACACTGGGATTCTTCTTGTGAGCTAAGACTTCCTTCACTTCAGCCTTGGCTCCCTTGACATTACAGACAACAACATTCTCTTTAAGCAGGGCTGTGTGTCTAGGAGCAATAGGATCAATAACCTTCTTATTTAATGCCCAGATTTTATCCCATTCCAAAAGCATGGTGTTCTGAGAAGCACCTTGCATCAAGATATATTGTTTCAATGCCTCGATGGTCAAACCACGACGACGGATACCACGAACAGTGGGGAAACGAGGATCATCCCAGCCGGCGACATGGCCGTTATCAACAAACCACTGAAGCTTTCTCTTTGATAAGAGTGTGTAGACAAAGTTCATTCTACTGAAATCCCAGATAGTTACTTTACGAAGACCAAGGGTATCAATCATCCATTGGTACTGGACATTACGATCACGGTATTCGTTGGTTCTCAAAGCATGACTGACACCTTCAAGAGAGTCAACAACAGGACAGGCAAAATCATAAGTAGGGTAGACCTTCCATTTGTCACCAGTGTAATGATGGGGTGTTAAATTACAACGATAGATAACAGGATCACGCATAGTACCATTAGGACTGTTATAATCAATCTTGGCACGCAAACAGTTCTTTAATCCTTCCTCGGAGCCCTTGGTCATTTCTCCAAAACGACGTAAATTCTCTTCAATGGAGTTATCACGACACTTGGAAGGGATACGGGCAGTACGTTGTTCACGCATAGTGGCCTGATCGGTATCATCACAGAAAGCATGGCCCTCCTTGATCATCTTAAGGGCGAGTTCATATAATTGATCAAAGAAATCAGATGTATGGGATACAATGGAAGAATCAACACCGATCAAAGCAAGATCTTCTTTGATAGAATCCTCAAATTCGGTCTTCTCTTTGCTGGGGTTAGTGTCATCAAAACGGATGATCAATTTACCCTTATAAGTATCAGCGAAATATTGATTCAACAAAGCAGCCTTGGCGTGTCCAATGTGAAGATAACCACTGGGCTCAGGAGGGAAACGAGTACATACTTTACCCATAGAAGCCTCGGTCAAACCAATCTCAAATTTACCTTGATCCAAGTTTTTGCCTCCCTTTCATTCCAAATAAGCATTAGCATCTATTATATCCTGTCCTGTTTCATATCTTTACCTTGGCAGCCTTGTTGGCTTTATCTTGTTTTTGTACAGCAGTCAATGCATAATCAGCTGCACCCAAAGAAAGAATATAATCATACCAACGGGTAAGATAGATGCCGAGAGATTCACGATTAGTCTTAATCATACGGGCAAATACAGGAGAGCCTAAACGATGAGGTCAGATTAAATGATCATTCATCATGTGAGTGTGTTTCTTACCTCTTAATGTACCCCAAATAACAAAATCAGCAATAGTAACTTGATAACCAACAATATAAGAACGTAAAGTGAGGTGCTTATTGAGTTGTTTGAAGGCAACATCAAGAGCCTTGAAGTCAGTGGTAGATAACTTGGATTCAGCAAAATCAAGCCATTGATCAATCTGTAATCATCCTATTCAGTATTATGCATTCACTTTTCACTTTTGAAACATACCAAAGTAGAAGAGATAGGATCCTTGGGATCATAGAGACCTGCTTCAGGGAAGAGTCTACCTAATAATCTGACAATAGCATTGGTGGTATTATAGGTTTCACTAAAAGAAAAAAAAAATCAGGGTTATGCAGTCTAAGAGTAAGTTGGAATAAATACCCTTTATATTCAATAGAAGCAGTAGGTTTAGAAGCACCTTCGAGCACCTTGGCTTCACGTAATTCAACCTTCACTGATCCTTCTTTGACAGCATTCATTTGTGCTGCCACAGCAAGTACAGCTATAAAATATCTATGTTTAATATCTTTCTTAGGGTACTACTTGTTTCTATAGCTGGAAAACTACCATAATTAAAAGGTGATGCCTTGGAAGCAACAACCAGTTGAATATTGCTCATTGTCGAAAATAAGAAAATGGAGTAATTAAAAACAGAGGGAAAAAGGAAGGGGGGATTGGGCAAGGGGAAAAAATACCTCACCCCAAATTAAGGTGGCTTATTTTTCAGATTGGCTCTCCAACCTGCTGGACCCGATCCATAGTAAGGTATTTTTTGATGGCCCAACATACAGGTAAGTTGAGAGTAGTATTTATTATTAGAGTTCTTTCCTTAATCAGTATAAGTAGATGGGAATAATGTACATGGATGACTCAACAAGAGTCAAAAAGGTCTCCCTCAAAAAAAAAAAAAAGATTCTATCGATTGAGGCGTGCACTTTTGGGCATTTCGAGTTTGACAATGGGCATAGGATGACTAACCTCTTTAGGAATAACCATTCTTCCTAATGTGCTCTTTAACTCTTTTACTTGGACACCTGATTCAATCAGCTCTTTTCTATTTGGGTCTTCTTCGACTCTCTTTTTAGAAAAGAAAGGAGTTGAAAACATTGAAGACCTTCTGGTTGATTCTGTGGGGGTGGGTGGCATAGATGCAGTGGTTTCTGATCTATTACTTGCACCAAAAAAGCTGTTGAGAGTAGATCGACGCGTGCTATTACTCCTGGATGTCTGGACACTGTTCTTATCAGACGTGATAGAAGCCTTTCCTGAGGATAGAGAACTATAATTACTGGATCTCATAGAGGCTGCTGCTGTGGCACTAGCTATAATATCAGCAATAATTTCATAATCAGATTTATCATTCGAAGGTCTAGATGATTCAGCTTCTCGAAGTATAGAAGTTCTTGGCGATGATAAAGTATGTCTTGGTGACACCTCATTCAATTTATTGGGACAGCTATCTGAGTTATCTGAATTACCACGACTGGAGAAACTGGTAAGTGATCGTTGATTACTGCTGTTTGATATACTTGGTTCTGGATTAATCTATTATAACGATAAAATATTTAATTCAGTGATATGAGTTATTCCAGAACAATACTTACTGTTCTGTCTTCCAACTGACTCTTACTGTCATTCTTCTTCATGAAGTTCATAACTGTGTAAATGTTCGAGTCTTTCTCCTTATCCTTTGAAACCAATAATTCATCGGATGTTACCAAGAATCCAGCTCTCTTTAGAAGCTTAGGCATATAGGCACGATAACTAAGATGTCCTGTGATGAGATCTGTACAGTCTAAATTATGAACTCGATCACCCTCAACATCCAATAGAGGTCGGAGGCCAGCAATATTCCCTAGTCCAGCTGTTGAAGTTCTGAACAAGAATCCTAGAAGCCAATCGTTCGTGGCATAACCATTGACAAACCTTCCTGATACAACAGTGGTACATTCCTTCCATTGATGATGTGAAGCACTCACAGGTGTACCAAATAATGCGACATTTTCCACTAACCCATATGCTTTGATACGTGCTAATTCAAGCAGACAATAGAAAATGACTCGAGCACCTAGAGAATACCCTATCAAGGTAACAGGTCTTGCTCCTAGATTGCGGTTCATGAGAGCGTCAGCAAGGATTAAGCCTGCTACCTTGGATCTGTCCAGACCATTAGCCCAAGGGTTATCAACCATATATCCTAGTTTTGTCATGGCAAGTGGAAATGCAAGACCTGACAAGAGTGCACCCATGATTGTATGTGCTAATGCCTGTTGGACGGAAAATGTGATTGCTTCTGTTGCAAATATACGAAAAGCGCTTCCAAGAGCTGAAAGCATCTCAGGTTCCCAATAGAGTGAATAGTGATCACCCATTAAGGAATCGAGCATACTAAAAGGTGCTGATGCTTCTTCTTGTTCTACACTAGGCAGCCACCTATTTTTTTAAAAACACATAAATAAAAAGAAAAGAAGGTTATCTTTTATTTGGCTTACCCTGAAATAGTTACAATACAACTTGGACTTTCATCAACATAAACTGGGATAAAATCAAAAGTACTAATGGATTTCATCCGTTTACTCATACCTTTACCTAAATTTAGGACAATCCATGCATTTAGTTTTCTATAAACATAACTGTCACATGTTATATACCAACCTCCAATTCCTATATTAACACACACATAAAATAAATGATCAACATCAATATTCTTAAAACTCTAATTCATGACTTACGTCCTCCTGCCACAGTTGCACTACTTGTGATTAGGGCAATACCAGCTGTACCACCGAGAAATCCAGCTGAACCCGTTACACCAACTGCACTTAATACTACACCTAGGCCACCCGCAATCACTGGAGCCATTAACCCAGCACTCAGGCCGAGAATTAACCCACCGCCTATGGTTGCCAGACCAATCATCACATATCTCTTCTTCTTTCTCTGCCTGTTTCTACCTTTTCTTTCTGTATGATTCTTGACTGATCCATCTAGTTCTGAATGAGCAATAGTCACACTCGTGTTCATACTTGTCACAGTCTCAGTTTCCCAAGCACTATCTTGTAGTAAATGTTCTGCAATGCGTCTCTCAAATCCAATGACTTGGAACCAATCAAGGGATAAATAGGATGCTATTCTCGATATGAACACACGAGAACGAGCATCATAGTTCTCTGTACTCAGTGATATGAGGAATAAATCACACATGACAGTCCAACAGAGATCTATGATGATCTTATTGTCTACACTTTGTCCTGTGCCTTTATTGACTGAATTTCTTTTGTTGAGCTCATTTAACTTAATCTCGGTTGTACTCCCTTGTGAAGTGAATTGATGTACCAAGTCAACAGCCATTATATTATGCTTTGATAAAGACTCTATCATCTTCATTTCTACTCCATACAAATCAGCCTAGGCCCTATATAAGTACCATTTCAAATCTTACCTTCTTTAGTGATATCCATATGTGTGAATATGGTTTTCATCCATTTACGCTGCCAATTATCAGCACTCATCCGAGCATAAGCAAATTCTTTCCCCTGTAGATCATGGACTACTTCCAAACTAGCCAGATAACACAATCCAACATAAGCAATCTTTTGTGTTTCTGAGAAGATATCTTTTGTTTCTTGAATGGAGGGTTTAGCATCAGTGTCGGGTGTATTCAGTGGTACTTCAAATACATGGGATGTGGTTACTATTGGCTTAACAAAATCCGGTGCTTCAGGGAGATCTGCAGCCCATGCTCTAATCGCACTTGGTTTGGGTAATGGAGGATGATCTGCATCTTTTTCAAACATTTCATTTTGCTGTGCTAATAATTCTGCAGTTAAATGGATATGGCTTCCCTCTATTGTCGGTAGCTGATCCTCTGTTTGTGTAACTTCCAACTCCCCATCTTCACTGATGTCTTCTCTGTCCCCTCCGTCACCGAATATCTTATATTGGTTATCAGTTATCGGAATATTAGTGTTATCTAAACTGAGAGTGTCATGGCTACTACTATGACATTCAGCAGATGTGTCATTGCATGAGTATGGAATGTCATTAGTGTTTGGGTTCATTCGTGGTAAGACACTGTTTATAATAGATATGTGAAATGTTTAAGGGAAAGAAAAGGGAGAAAAGGTAAGTAGATCATCTTATCCCAGAATATAAATTGAAGTGAGACCAATTAACTCAGAAATGGCACTTGGCCATTGTCCATTCTATACAATGTAATACAATTTGACAAGACCCAAACATGGGGAGTACGTATTTATTACATGTTTATACGGTGTTTATTTAACCAGTGGTCCCTCACACCATCCACCTCCATGGTTTACTGTCTATGCCCCACTCTCTGTTCTTCTACTCCCTACTCTCTGCACTTCTATTCCTCACTCTCTACTACTACTATCTACCTATTCCGGAATAAGGATAAGAACTGAATATTGACCATGTACTAGTCTATTACATTTGTATTCACTATTAGTTGCACATAATACAAAAAAGGGTACCCATCAAGGACTGGAATAAACAGTATCTCTTGCAATATTCATCCGTATCTCACCATTGGAATTGGTACAGAAAAAGACACTGTCCATACATATTCTTTTGGAGTGAAAGTAGTAGATATACACAGAACAGGATTGAAGTAAGTATGAGGCATTCGTATGCATATCAACATGTAAACAATAGTCACAGTTGTTTTAAATTGAAATAGGGGTTAACAGTGAGGAATCATCTTTATCTTCTTCTTTTTATTGTAGACTCCAAGTGCCATGCGGGCTAAGTCTGTGTATATAAAGGTAGGTATATGTATATATATATATATGATCAAAGGTAGGTATAAATTAAAGGTAAGTGTATACATAGATGATCAAAGGTAGGTATACTACATGTATGAACATAGGTAAAGGAATACTTAATGCATACAAGTTATACACCACACTGATTTCTTATTAGGTGATTAATAGTCACACGGCTCTATTTCTCCCTTCTATTTGACAGACATCCCCTGGGGGTTTGAAACAAGAAAACATTTTTCCCCCCCCCCTCCAGTTTTTTATTCTTCTTCACTGTTTTTAGCCTATAATGAGTCAACCAGCAAGACTAGCACAACTGAAGGAATTATCCTGTAAAATATTCTCCAATATCTACAACCCCACTAATGCACGCACAGGAAATAAAATACTTCGACAACGTCTGATTGGCCCCTCATTAACTAGTTACAACCCAAAGACACTTGTTCATTTCCGTGACATCAAAGCTATCTATCCTGAACTTGGTCTGGTTGACTTGGATGAGAAAGCACGTCTGGAAGAGATAGCTAAGAGAAGAAGAAGAGGAAAGGGTGCACCCAAGAAAGGTAATGTATTGAGTAGAGATCATTCCTATTGATAACTAAATCAACCTTCTTTATAATAGGTGAGGGTAAACGTGCTTCCAACAAGAAGCGATAAAAAGAAATGATCCCTTTTATATATAAGATATATTTGATAGATAATAAGTTCATTAATAAAAAAGAAAACTATATGTTGAAAGACTTTTGTTTATTGTGATTCCCCCAATGAAATGGCATTCTATCGAGAAAACACAGTAGTACAGATATCGATTCCAGGTGAAGAATAACCCGAAAGTAGTACACATCCCATGCCTTGGTATTGAAGTGTTGTGTGTATTTTCCTATTCACTCATATGAACACAGAGACCATCCATTTTATTGTATTTTATTTTAAAAAAGAAAGATAGACACCAGGTCAGTTCTCACAAACGCATTACCTATTTCTTCTGTTTGATCTTTGGACTAGAACCACTCGAATTGCCCTGAGAAGTCCATTCTACATCTTCATTCGGAATCGATCCTTGCTGTTTCTCATACTTGGTGACATACCGTGCATACCGTAATCCACATGCATTACACAATCTAGAATAAACATAATGATTAATCCTAATAGTATCAATAAAGGAAAGGACATCTAAACATTCTATTACGTTTTATGACCACTGGGTCCTCTTCTCCATTCAGGACTGGAGATTGTCTGGCAATTCTCACACTTCTTCTCATGTAATCCGAATCTGCCTGTCCATGCTCGAATACGAGACCCTTCATCCGATGTGATTGAATCATCAGTGGATTCGATACCTGGTCTCTTCTGGAACCGGCTCCTGCTCATCTCTGATAGATCGTAGTTGTAGATCTGCTGTTCCATGGGGTTGGGAGATCCAATGCGGTATTCTTGTTGTCTACGAGATGTCCTTTCCTCATTGAGGATATCCTTCAAGTGAAATTTTGGTCTACTTAATGATCTATATATATTATTTAATGAACTTAATAGGGTAACTAATTTACTATATATATCAAGGGGGAAACCCCCCCCCCTCCCCACCCCTCTTCTATATTTTTATTATTATTCCCTTTTTATAATCATGAACTTACTCTCTTAAGAACCTGTCTCTGATGGACAGAGGGTGTTGACTGGTATCCTCAAGAGCTGTTATCTGTGATGCATTGAATGTTAATCGGCCATAGCTGATAATAGTCTGTATTATTTCACATGCACCGAGGGAATCAAGCACTGTGATGGAGCTAGCTTGGGAATGATAAGCACATGTACTTGTCTTTAGGTGACCAGGTTCATTCTGTCGTTCTATTTCTTTCATGGTGCAGTTGTTGCATAAATCAGAGAGGGTGTTGATCAATTGGTTTTCAGTTAACAAGGAAGTGTTACGGTAGCTGTAAGGCAGGTATAAACTGTCAAAATCCATGGTGTTGAATACTCCTGATTCACCTTCTGTCTTATCAACTACTTCTTGGCGTGGACGTATATTCAGAACATCACCAAATGATGGCCATGAGAGCAGGATCTGATTAGTGAGGGTGTCATGGATCTGGAATATTCGAATGGAATCAGTGAAATCATTAGGAGAATAATGTAGCTTGAGTGCCTTGATGATGATATTCATGTCCTACACACCCATACATATAAAGATATGAATAAATTAGGATCCTACTTTCTTAACTTGTTCAGAAGGTCTTACGTTGTAATTTATAGGAGTATCACCACATAATTGTGCTGGGGTACCAGAGTGTATTCCGTCTTTATAATTAGTAATAAACAAACAGGATCAGAATAAAATGGTTATTCCTCTTGAAGATACTATACCTTGTCCCCCACAGTGGAAGAAGGAGAGTATGATGTTCTCATTTGCCGAATACATGATCATGTCTGTCACTATCCATTCTTGTTGATCTTCTGTTGGATCTTCCTCATTCTATTACAAGTTATCAAGTGGTGAGTTGTTCATTGTAATGTACATAATAGTTCTTCTATAATAACACTGGATGATATCAAATAAAAAAATGAAGTGTAAGACTGAAGTTGTGCGTTTACCTTTGATTTATTGAAAGAGAAGTGTTGATGGATGAATGACTTTATGCTTCTAATACGACATCTAATGGATAATGTTGATATATTCAACTTTTCTGTGTGTTTTGTTTTGTTTTGTAATAAAATGCTTATTATTTATTTTATTTTTGTTATTAAGTTACCTAGTAACAACACCAGTGATAGATTTGTTTTGAATAAAGTTAAGTAAGTCTGTGCGTGCCAACGAGCGTTCTTCGGGATGAATGAAGTCGAATAGAGATTTGAATAGAAGGATATTCCCGAGTGTCTGACAAGTGGCAATAGAACTGTTCAAAGGTATTCTCGGTAAATATATAAACTCGAAGTTCTCAAGAGATAATAATGCCCAGAAACAGAGGTTAATGATCATTATGGCTTATACAATATATCAGTCAATGATATATAAGCGGTATGGGTTGACTATGCATATAGAGTACTCAATGTACCCCTTATTAAGAAATGAAAAGAAAGAATATATAAAGAATAAAAGATGTCAATCAGAAGGGAATGAAGAGGGTGAATAAAGTGTCTTTGAGTATCAACTATACATTCAAACAGTAAAGAAGAAGAGAGGTGGGAAAATGGAAATGTGGATTCAATGGCTATTAAATACTAAAGTTTATTCTATACTCAATTTGCTAACACCAATCTCTTCCAATTTCAGCTCAAGCACTGATTATTAATTGGCAGAATAGTGAGACATAGATTAGCTTACTTAGGGAATTTGAGTTTAGTTACAGGGAAGGGAGGGAAGGCAAACACATTTTTCATAAGTGGGTTTGAACTGTTGAGTAGGTTGGGTTTATATTAGTGTATGAAACACAACAAGTCAAAGTACCTAAGGCCAATAGTAATGACATGCATGAATGAAATAGGCACTGTCCATACAGACATATCGTCATCATTCACCTGCTATTACCCTCATATGACACTCAAACCTTCTATACCGAATATTCATTACCCAGTATATCTTGACTGTATCACCTCGAAAGGGTGCTCTTTAAAATAATTATTACATGTCAAATTCATCCATAGTTACCTATACACCTTTTGCCAAAAGGATGTCGCAAGAAAAAAAATTTAAAGTATCGCGCTTTCATAAACAGTGTCGAATGTCTTTAGAAAAGAATATTGCACAATTTAGGAAAATGATGTCGCACCTTTTAAAAAAGCAGTGTCATGCTATTCAAAAAAAATGTCGCATACATAATTGTGTATTAAATATGATGGCCTGCAAGGCAGTCATCAAAACGTCTAGTGGAATAGCGTGCCAACACTTCAAAAGATGACTGGGCAACTTGGTTGCTAGCATTTGCAATTGTTTGAGGAATAGTATCTTTTTTAAGTATAAACTCTCTTTTCACATTATTCTTAGCAACAGACCAAAATTGTTCTATTGGGTTGAGTTCTGGAGAGTAAGGTGGCAAGTAAATGTACTCGTAGCCACGCTCTTCATTCATCTCACCAATTATTATACCTGTATGTATGGGCGCATTATCCATGATCAGATAATGTGTTGTATCAGAGTCTATCCATCACATCTGTAGTTCTATCTCAACTGTCATACAATGGTACCTTAATTGTATTACCTTAATGGACAATCTCATATTCATACCAGTGTCAAAGTCTGAGTATATAACTAATAAGGAAATAATTGGAAGTCAATGCAATTAGTATATTGATCCGAAGCTACTTTCATACAGATTCAGTAATGATCAATACCTTGAATCCTCTCATACATCTTCCCAATGAATACTTCTTTAAACACGCCATGCAGAGTAACAAGAGTATCCAATAGATGGGCTACGATTCATTAGAAGACTTATATGTGTTCATCTCTGATCAGATCATCCTCATGGTTTCCCTTTTTATTGACACTTGATAGGTTGTTCCCCTGTATTAACACCCGTCATTGGATCATGTCAATTCACACACTCATGTATGTTCAAGATCCGTTCTCCGTATAACATTTTAATATAAATACTCTCTCATCCATTTTGTGATCATAAAGAAAAAATCTTTCTTTCGGTCTGATTCACTTATCTGTCTCCTTTACACTTTTTTCGAAGTTATTCATCAATTACGTACAGGTTAATCATGACATTTATGATCTTCTGTCCTGTTTGTTGGCTTTTTTGTAAAGGTCAAATAAGGAAACTTTTAACTTGTCCTTATTCCTTATGGAGTCCTAATCAAAGAAAATCTAATTAAATACTATCAGGAATTGCTCTTCCATTCATGGGCTGTCTCATCCTGAATATCTGTATTATCTTCATAAAGATCGATTTTTTGATTTTGGGACTGGATTTAAACTCCTCTGACCACTCATCATTTATCATTGAAAAGTCTATTTGAGAACATGCGTGGTTTTTCTTCAAATGTTTATTATCTTCGCTGTCCTTGAAGACTTGTGTTGGGAGCAACATCCTTCAACTCTTAACCCAACAAAAGACTTTCTATTTCAAACATCTTTTGCCTCAGAAGACGCAATGTATCTTGGCTGAGAGAGATGGGTTGGAGTATATAAGTCTCTTGCACATTCTTCAACCACCTTGCATCTTCTTTAGCGGGAAACACCTCTTCCAGTACTCCAAATTCTACTCTTCTTCTCTCGTCTTAAGAACAACACGGGTAACTTCTTCTACTTCTCCGGCTTCTTCCACTACAGGAACAACATCTTCGAAGTCCTTACCTTCACGGGCTAGTCAAGGTGAATAGTAAAGAATGCATGTACAAATAAGTTATTAACTTACCTTCAAACACCTGTATCGTATCTTGCACACGAGCAAGAAGATACATGTGCTTACATGCAATAGCATTCCACCGGAAGTCTTGGCAGGTACAGCTCCTCATCATTCCTTCCTCCACCACACTATACACTATGTCTTCCAGAGAAAAAGAAAGGACAGAATACCCACCCATTCTCTTCATCATTGGTCATTGGTCATTGCTTCTGCAACAATCTCAGGAATGGCCTCAGCCTGTATCTGCCCCTTCCTTCTTCTTCTCTCTTCAGGGCCCATCCTACCAACATTCAGGTTGATACGTTGTATATTTTGAGTGACATCAGGTTCCACATCATTTACCAAAATACTTAATAAACGATCAACCTTCTGTTTCTCTTTCTCTCGAGATAGAAGGTCTCCAGCTGGTTGTGCCAACTTTCAACATAGTTATTCGTCTCCATGTTGGTATACACCTGTGGTTGCCATGCTTTCATCTCTGGGCTTACATTTTCGACTGTTCAGAGGAAGATAAACCCTCTTGTTCATGAAGCTGAATCGCTGGTTTTCACTACCGAAATAAGCTGTTCTTGTTTGGTTTCTTTCTTTTGAAACATCCCATATTGTAGTCTCTTGCACATTCTTCAGGTTATTCATTGTGAGCGGCAATACTATACAGTGGGTCAACAGTCTTATCCCCATTTCTTTTTTGTTATTAAAAAGTATCCTTGTTCATAAGAAGTTGCTGCTCTTTGTGTTTAAAAGTAAAGGGTTGGGTAATGAGATAATTTAAATAAAAGAAAGGGGACTAGGTACTTCTCTTCACACCAGACTCTATAGCTGGGATTAAATAACAATCTATGCGAATGACAAAGACAAAGATAGAAGAACGACGGATGGATGAATCAACAGTACACCAATAACTACTTGTTATCATGAAAGAACAATGAACTACTGGATGAAAGAAAGGTTATTCTTTTGTATGGAACCTGGAGTAGTAATCTGATGGTGTAACATCACACCAAAAGCTCTGTTGGGCATCGCCTAGACACTCTAGATACTGCATAGATACAGATACAATTATATATATATATATATATATATATATATATGAACAATGATAGAGTAAATAGAAGGGTTAAATGGGGATAATTGGGATAATGAGCTGACTTACTGCAGACCCATATTTATGATTTATCTCCGGATATCCGCCCGTTCAGCTTTTGATTTTGACGTGCTTCCATTGATATCATTACACACTTCATGTCATGCAGCCATGGTTGAATCTTTATTGCGGGTCATATACATCTGTTACAATATGTATATTGATATAGTAGTAGTGATCTGATCTAGATAGTGATAGTTGTATTCAAATAGAGAATGATCAGTTGACAGAATAACTATAAATATACTTCCATGCCATGCTCATAAAGATCTCAAATCACTACCGCGGAGAACTAGCCTTTTAATCTAAATGATGCTTATTCAAAGAAAAGAAGCTTGAGAAGGATGGAAAGAAGCTTCCCGGAGACTAAATACAAACTATAAATTTCTACCCTTCCACTATTATCCTAAACAGTGAAGGGTATGTTGCATGATTTTTAAAAAACAAAATATCAGTGGCCCAGTGGCATTTGTTCTCCCCTTTTATTTGTCTGCCTATGAAAGCACCCCCTTTCCTTTTCATTCGATGGGATTACTCTCTCTTTGGTTGATAAATACCCTCTCTTTGGGTGATAAATACCCTCTCTTTGAGATAAAAGAAAGATTATATCCCTTTTATTAAATCGGACTCAGTATAGACTATTATGGGTTGTCTGTAAATGCATCTAATTCGTTCTTCAGATGGGGATTAGAGTCAACCAAGTTATTGATAAGCTCTATTAATTTATCCTTGTCTAATGTGACTATAAATAGAGATGTGAGTGAGTGTGTTTATATACACTCGAGAGTACTTACCTAACAGTTTAGTAATAGGAAATTCATTCTTTAAGATGAGTCTACTACGCTTGGTTGTATGTGATATCGTCTCTTCCTTCTTATCAGGTGTCTTTTCTTCTATGGGTTCATTGTTGTCCATCTCCTCATCTTCAGAAGAGGCACGCCTTTTGTGACCTGTCAGTTCATCATAGTTAAATAAAGGTGTATACTATTACTTTATTGTTAATATTATCAATAAGAATATAAACAACAATAACCTTTTGTTAAACCGTCATTCACAGGAGGAGAATAAAATGTGGGAGCTTTAGGCTTAGTAAGAAAGTGAGCAGAACGATACAGCTGTTGTTGTTGTCTGAATTGGCTGTTGAGGCTCTGAGAAGACATAGTAGAGAAGAGTGTATAGCCTTTCAAAAGGATATGAAAAGAAGAACAAGAAGTAGAAATAAGGGGTTGGAGGATTATTAAAATAAAGAAAAGAAAAGGGAAAAGAGGAAAGAAAGAGAAAGGGAGAATTGTGACTACCCGAACATCCAATCAGAAAAGAGTATTGATTATCCCTATTCAGTACACTGATACCCATTCCCATCCCTCAATACCAGCTGCTATCATCTCCTCATGAGTAGGCTCAATGTTATGGGGTATGATTATATATACATCTTCTTCTTCCTCTTCATTATCACTACCTTCACTTTCATCCTCCACTGAATATGTCTTTGATCTTTTAGCCTTTGCAATCAGCCGTTTCTTGGCGACTATCTGAATACTCTTCTTCACCATGATATCAGTCTCCTCTAGCTTCTCCTTTTCTTTCCGGAGATGATCAATGGCCTGTTTCAGTAGATCGATGTTGTTACTGGGAGATGCATCAGGAAGATAGATGATATTCTGTAACTGATCTCTATTATCTATGTCCTCACTTAATTCCTGCTGATTTGCACTCTCCTGCTGACTAGTTATTTCTATTTCCTCCTGACACAATCTGATTTCTCCCTGAACAGCCAATGATTCCTCCGCAGTATGCCATATGTTGATATCTTCACTCTCTTCCTTCACTCCTTCTTCTATATCACTGTCTACCCATGCCCCAGGCAGTGTCTGTAGATTAACCCTCCTTCTTTTAGTGAATGTGCCCTCTGGATGGTGAGGGAAGAGCATAGAGGACATGATGGCCAGTGTACTGTTCTTGTTGTTCATGGGTGATATGACATGATAGGACATTTTATGTGATGAATGGAATAGAAAGAGAAAAGAGAAGAAGAGAAAGAGAAGAGAACAATGAAATAAGGAAGTAAGATGGCTGTATCGTTCTATATATAATATTTTTACAATAGCTTTAGTGTGCAAAATAACCCGTGAGGAGATCAGGTGAACCATGATTTAATAAGCACTTGAAATGGACGAATCATAACAAAGAAAATAACAGATATATAAAACATGTATTTTTTTATTTAAAAAGAATGTTTATCGTAAGTGAAGGAAACAACAGAAGAAATAACAAAGAGAAGGTTTCATTTATTTTTACACAGCTTCAACAGCAGGAGCCTCAGTACTGATGACAGCAGGGGCAGGTCTGAAATCTTGGGCAGAAGGTTCAACAATGGCATTCTCCTCTTTGGGTTCAAGGATGGTGACAATATCAGGGAGGGTTTGCTTGGGTCCATTGCGACCAGTAGGATCACTGTCTAACATGATCTTGACTTTGATACCCAAAACACCTTGACGTAAATCAACATGACGAACAGCAGTGGTGATGAATTCACGGGCAGGGTTACCAGAGTGGATCATGAAACCATCAGAGAACTTCATGGCCTTAGCACGGGCAGCACGCACCTTACCCGAAACAACTACCTCACAACCCTTGGCACCAGATTCCATAACAAAACGGACAACACCATAACAAGCACTAAGAGAGTATCATCAATAAGAATCTCCCACTTCCATCCAATACACAACTTACCGACGAACAGCCAAACCATTAAGAAGCTTGAACTTGACTGATTCACACTGAGCAATAGCACAGAGACCACGGTTCAGAACACGTTCAGCATAGAGTTCAATAGCATTCTCAGCGAACTTGAAACGCTTTTGGATGAGAGTAGTCAATTCACGAATACGACGACCCTTCTCACCAAGAACATTCTGGGTGTGAGTGGCACGGATGATGACTCTAATGAAGTGTAATCTTTAATATCCTCCTCTTTTCTATCCAATTCAACTGTCTCGACTTACTCAGTACGTGCAGAGGTAACACGGACTTCAACACCGGCATAACCATCTTCAGCGAGTTCACGAGTGAAGAACTCATTAAGTTCAGCGTAGAAAACACCGTCAGCAACCTATGATGATGGTCAATAACATGAAACTGAACTCAAGTGTTGGTTCTTTTAATGAAAAGAAAACTTACGAACTATCAGATGAGGCCATGTTCATAAGAGAGAGAGAGAGAGAGAGAGAGAGAGAGAAAAAAAAAGAAAAAAAGAAGTTAGTTTGATTGTCGAATCCATAGATCAATCCATCCATTCTCTTGATGATGTCCATTGTCTTTTCAATCCATCCATCCTATAAACACACACACTATTCTCAACATACTTTTCTCTTCTTGGAAATTTGGGCAGCCATGATGATGAAAAGAGGGAAGTGGAGGGTGGATGGACATGGATCATGGTTAAATTCCCATCCCCCCACCACCTCCTCTCCAAATCATACGAGGTCTATTCCGAACCGTGCCATCACGTGATTCAGTGTCCGCTCTTCATGCATCCAGAATAAACCCATTTAAACACGTGATAAACCACACTTCACACCAAATGTCTTTTACCAATACATGGTGCAGAAGAGGAGTTTTGTCTCCAAAATGAACAAAACATCATCTCTTCTATCTGCTTTAATAAAGAAAAGAAAAAAAAAAGAAAAAAGAAAAAGAGCAATAAAAAAAAAAAAGAAAAGAAAAAAAAAGAGAAAAAAAGAGAAAAAAAAGTACAGACAACAAGAAGAAAGTAAATATACAAAATAAAGAAAAGCAATTGGAATAAAATATATAACAAGGAATGAAGAAGAAAAGAGAACTGTACAAAGTGGAGAAGAAAAGAACAAATGATTAAACTGTAATAATAAAAGGGTGGGGGAAGGGTATGAAAGAAGTGTGGATATAATAGATTACAAGTGGATAACTCTCCTGTTGTTTAAATATAGCATATCCCAGATGATTTGTTATTGTTTTCTTCTTTTACATTTCTACTGTTGAGTATATACTTGTTTGTTGTTTGCTTAGGACTCTATCTTGAGAATAGTACATAGACTACGCTGGATTTCAGACAGAATGAGATTGGTCTGTTCCATTTCATAGACAGTAGGGTAACAGGCTGATTGGATGGGAGAACCACGGGCATTGAAGGCAGGGAGGGGGATAGCGTTAGGAGAAGGAGAATTATTGAAGATAGGACCAGCATAGACTTGGTCACCCATACTAAGAATAAGAATGGAGGTCAGTATATAGTTATCTATTTTACTTTGGAGCACACACCGTAATAATAAATGTTTGTATACTATATTAAGTAATCTATTTACCTTTTATATTCAAATGGTAGAGCGGAGGGTGAAGTTCGACGCTTGTGATGGATTACTCTTTTGGACTTAGCATCAGAGTCCTCAGAGGAGGATGACGAGGAGGAGGAGGAGGATTCTTCATCAGTAGTGAGTTCAGGCATCTTTCTGGGAGTACGCTGATTCCTCTTCTTCATAGTTTTGGCCTTCTTCTGTTTACATTGGCTGGCATTGGATGACTTGGCAGGATTCTTACTGATGGATTCAGTATTCTTGAGAGTGGTATTCTTCTGGAGATGAACAGTGGTATTCTTCTGATGATGAACAATGGTATTCTTCTGAAGATGAACAGTGGTATTCTTCTGTTGATGAATATGCTTTTGTTTAATGGCAACAATAGTATCAGTGGTCATTGGAGAGAGATGATTGGATGATAAAGATAAATAGTGTGTGAATAAAGAGAATAGAGTGGTTCTTTCTGTTTGAATGAAGAAATAAAGAAGGTCGAGAGTGTTCCTTTGTTTGTTTGTTTTGTTATTTTTTTTGTATATTTATTTTATATAGTTTTTTTATAGTGTTTTTTGTGTGTGTGTATGTGTGTGTTTAAGTGCTTGGGGGAAGGGGACGATAATGAGAAAAAAGTGATGAATGAATGAAAGAAGAGAAGAAAAAAGGGAATTAAAATTTCATCCACAATAATTATTGAAGTTTTAGGGCGTAAGAACATTTTAACATCCATGGAACTCTGTTCTCTTACTAACACTCCTCTGATTGGTGTTCTTCATTTGAGACCATTTTAAGAAACAGCATTAAAATAGAATAGAGGGATAAATATAGATTATTAGCATTACCATGGATACTCAGTTCTGTTTATTGCCCATGGATATTCATGGTTATCTTCTCCCCCACCTTACTCTTCTCTATTCATAGATATTTCAATCTCAGTTCTCCCCCCCCCCTCCCCCTTCCTCCTCTCAACCCCCTTCTTATGATAACAGAAATACTCCATAAACAAACACAAATACTCACTATGGTATCTTAGCAACCCCATTCCTCTGTATTAACTCTGCCACTCCTTTTTTATTTCCTATGGGCTGATGGGTGATCACCAATATAATAAACAGGTGTAAATTAGAGACAATGTATTTATCTAAATATATTAATTTATGTATATATAGAGTATAGAAGGAGGGAATGGGTCTGAGTATATAATGAATATATATACTTATAATATAAAGATATATATATATATATATGTGTGTGTGTGTGTATCTATGTAGATACACTCTGTAATGTGTAGATACAGTGTGTACAGTGTGTATACATACTACTTACTCTACACACACACACACACACACACACACACACACACACACACACACACACACACACACACACACACACATACATACATATGATAGTGGAATAAGTCTTACCATATATATACGGTATTACAATCATATTAAGCATTTGAAATGTGCATATGACTTGATATTTTTTGTCTCCTTTTATTTAATTAGTTTTATACTCACCGTATCCTCTCTTCATTTTCCCCTTTCTTTCTTTCTTTACTCTTTTTATATCATATTCTTCTGATCTTTAGGTTATTCATACACAACCAATCAACTCATCTTAATATATATTCTATATACACATTATACATAGTTGTACACACACCATCTTCACTTGAACAATGTCAAGATTGCCCACAGGAATAGGTATGCCCCCTACTACTTCATTACCAAAGACAGTACGGTTGTCTAGGCAACCCTCTTTAGACTTCAGGAAGAAAAAGACCGCCCCAGAGAATGTGCCTCCACTACCCAAATCATCCAAATCAACAAAACAACGCTCGCGTTCATTTATTGGAGATCCATCTCACCCACACATCTATAACACAAGTGTACCCAATACACCCAGAAGTTCCATCACATCACCCAAACCAAGCAACAAGATAAACTCCAATAAACCACCTCCTATACCCACGCACCATGGAGACAGTGCTTTCTATATCAACGAAAGAGTGGCCGTAGAATCCATGAATGTGGTAGGGACACTCAAGTTCCTGGGTGAAACTCAGTTTAAAGAAGGAATATGGGCAGGTATTCAGCTAGATGTGGTTGGAAAAGGCAAAAATGATGGATCCGTTGGAGGGTATGTGCATGAATGTAAACATTGTGTGTGTTTGTTGTGTGTGTTGGGTGTATCTGGTGTGTGTGTGTGTGTGTGTGTGTATGTGTGTTATAAAGAAACTAACTCCTTTTTTCATTCCCCCTTTCATCCTCTTTTTCTTTCACCTGTTCATCCCCCTCTTTTTTTTATTCTTTGTGTGTCTGTGTGTTTCCCTCCTAAAATGAATGTCTATAAACACCCAGATTTCGCTACTTTAGTTGTCCTCCCCAATCAGGTTTATTTGTTCTAGCATCGAAACTATCTCAGCTAGATCAAGACTCCGATTCCGTACGATCACTTTCTCCGCCTGGTTCACTCCACCGACATTCCCTGTCCTTGGTCACATCAGGCCAGGCTGCTCGTTACATCGGCATGACCCAGCAATCGCCACCCCCAAAGAGAACATCTGCAGGCCGCCCACCTTCCTCACTCATGACTCCACTGACTTCTCCTGTCTCAGCCAGAAACAGTCTACGTCGATCCCAGGTACTTGTTCAGTCTCCTACTCCTTCTCATCACCAGCAACAAGACTACAAAGACATCCCTTCTCCTGCTGTCACTCCCACAGGACACAGCATCCAAGACAATACCGAGGATGATTACCATGATTCATTGTTATCATCTGATGACATGATGATCACTGAAACTCCCATTCCTGAAAACCTCGCCTTATCCAAATCAACCACCACGCATAAAATCATGGACGAATCGGCTCCTTCTTCTCTTGAATCACCTCACCAACGACTCGAACGAGTATTGGGTGAAGCTATCTCGTGTGCACCTGATGAGACAGTGATGCGATTACAACAACTCCAGCTACGTGTCGAAGTGCTCGAGGCCGAAAACAAGTTTCTGAAACTAGAGAACACCCAGAACAAAACAGCTGAACAGATTCTCGAGAGATCACTGACCCTCAAGAAGAATAACGGAGAACACATGTTTACTCTGGAATCACACAAGTCCATTATGGAAGAAACCGTTCAGAAACACGAAGCGAAAGAGAAAGAATGGAACGAGGGGAAGAAAACGATGATGCAGGCGATACAGAGATTAGAGACCAAGATCCTCGAACTCGAAACAGAGCAACTCAATCTTGTGACCGAACGAGACCGGTCGTTGTATGAGATCAACTCGGTACGAAAAGAGAAATCGTTGACGGAGAGACGGATACTCGAATTGGAGAGCAAGGTGGCTGAGGCTGAGGCTGCTACGGCTGCTGCTCAGGCTGGTGAACGGTTGTTATCGGAAAAGAACAAGTCGCTTCAGAACAGTATGTCTCCATCTGCCAGTCAACAGTTCTTTCAACCGGGAATGGAGTCAGATTCGATGTCTCGTCAGATGCAACTCGAGTTGGAGATGGAAGAGGTCCATGAGAAGATGAGTTCGCTTCGTGATGCTGCTCGGGCCAAAGACATGTTTCTGGGTGCCTTGTCTGAACAAGTAGAGAGTCATCGTAATGCAGTGGAAGAGAAAGAAAGAGAGATCAGAAGAATGAAGGGTGATCTCGAGAGATCGAACCGTGAGAAGGATCGTGTGCTTGCTGAACTCAAGGAAGTAGAGACCAAGTGGCTCGCTCATGAAGATTGTTCTCCCAAAGATGTGTTCGATAAGGTCAAGAAAGAGTTGACGGTGCTCAAAGAGAAGTACGCCAAGGAAGTACAGATGAATGCTGAACTGAAGGATCGTGTCAAGGGGTTGGAAGAAACAGTAGAAGAGCTCAAGAGAGCGGGTATGGAAAGTATCGAACTCTATGAAAGCTCTGTTCAGATGAACAGGGTGGATATGGAAGCCATGAATGCTAGTTTGGCTGATGAGCGTCGTAAAATTGCTTCTCTTGAGAACGAGAGAGAAGATTTACGTAAGGCCGGTCTGGAGGCCATTGAAGCTTATGAGGCTAATATTGAAGAAATGAAGAAAGAACGTGCTGCCATGTTGGAAGAACATGATGTACGCCGTACTGCTATGCAGAACACGATCGACAGTCTGAAGGAGGAGATCGAGCAGTTGATGAAGAATGTGGAGACTGAAGAGAAGCACACAATCATGAAAGATGTTTGGGAGAACGAACGTAAGAGATTGACTGAGCAACTTGCACTTTCTAATGACGATCTCGAGAGAGAGAAGATGGCACATACCCTGCTTCGTACTGAGTCTGAAGTATGGAAAGAGCAGTGTAAAGAAAACGATAAGTTGATGAAGGAGAAGGCCAAACTGGAAGAACATCTCGGTCGATTGCAGTCTGACTATGATGATCAGCTCATGTCACGTACCAAGTATCTGGAAGAAGTCAAGGCAGCTGTCGAAAGTCAGAAGAAGACAGAAGCAGAACTTCGTCGAGTGAATGAGATGAAGGATAAGATGGAAAAAGAACTATCCCAGAGTGATTCCAAGTACCAACAAGAACAGTACCAGCTGGATAGGGAAACACTACACATGGAGATTGAGAAACTCAAAGCTCAAAATGAACTCATCTTGAAGCAGAAAGAGGCAGCTGAACAAAGTACTCAAGACAATGGTCATTACCAACAGATCATTCAGAAACTGAAGATGGAGAATGAACGCTTGACAAAAGATCATGCCAAATTAGAGGACTCACATAAACAGGTTGAGACTGAGTGTCTGAAGTTGATGGAAGAAGTCGAGAGATTGCATCAGCTGGAAGAAGATAGTGGACCCTATGAAGAAATGACAGAAGAAGATAAGTCGAAACAACTGAAGAAGATGCTGAATCAGCATCAAAGACGTCTAGAGAGGATGACTGTTCAACATGCTACTGAAATGAGAGAAAGTAGAGAAAGAAGTGAGAATGCTGAGAAGGAGCATAAACGACAGATCTCCCTTTTGAATAAGGACATATCTGATCTCGAGAGTATGATTGAATCTAAAGTGTTCAGAGAAGCCGATCTGGAAGAAGCATTGGAGAATGAGCGTAAACAGGTCAAGAAGCTGTTGGAGGAAGTAGAAGACCTCAAAGACATGTATAATAAACCCCTGTCCATGGGAACTGAATTAACAGAGAGTAAAGATAAGTTGAAAGAACTGAAGCCAGTCAAGAAGATATCCAGGAAGAGAACGGCCTACTGTGAGATATGTGAAGTAGAAGGTCATGATCTTATTAGCTGTACAGCTGTTTCAGTCAATAAGGCAGACTTAGAAAGACCGGTAAGTCGTGTTGGGTATGATCTCACTGCAGATACCTAACCCTATCTCTCTCTCTCTATAGTATTGTGATAACTGTGAGGAATATGGTCTTCACTTCACTCAGAATTGTCCCAACCAAAATGAAACCTTCTAAATCCCCAACCAACTTCTTTCCCGTATTGTTTAATATTATACCACAACTATTCCTCCCTTGAATTCCCTATTCATTCTATTTCATCGCCTCTACTCTATATATATATATATATATATATATATTTACATACATATCTTATATATGTGGATATGACCATCTCCTTATTCTTATCTATTACCCCATTCCTTGTTATTATTTCTCCCTTCCTTGTATTAGGATCATCCTCCCCTTCTTGTCTCTTATAAATATAGATGTATGTTTATATGTATATGAATACAACTATGTATAATCCATACTGTATATACATATGCACACACCAAATTATATCTTCTAAAATCATTGTTCCTGGTACACTAGAGCGCGTATATTCATTGAGCAACACTTTCATACTTGGGCGTGTGTGTGTCTATGTGTGTGTGTCTATATATACACATATATACTTATTTCACTGTGTCGGAGTGTCTGGAGTTGCACTGTAACTCCATACCCACTATTGCAATCTAATTAAGAGGTGCAACAGTAACACACTTGTAAAGAAAAAGGGAGTTAAGAAGGAGGTACCTCAATTATGAATGATGATGTCTATTGAATCTCCTCTTATTAACATATAAATATTGTTCGTTAGCACATAATAAACAAGTGTTTTTTCTTCTCTTTTCTTTTGCTTAAAATATGTGTGATTTAAGTGATCCCCGTATTGTAGAGACATACACCGCCATAACAGAAGGTGAATCCACCAACTGGTAAATATCACGATGGTTCTGAATCAGTCTCTTACTTACTCACTCTTCTAATACAGGATGATGCTGGGCTATAATGATACCCGAGATGTGATATCACTCTATACAAAGGGCACTGAAGGATTAAAGTAAGAGAAAAATCGTCATCTATCATTCATCATGCTCACTCTTCCTACACAGTGAGTTCCGTAATCACTTGGTGGATGAAGTACTGTACGGATTTGTTAGAGTAGAAGACAAGTTCATATTGATAACATGGGTATCTGATCAAGTGAGGTATGAAATATGGAGTGGGTCTTCAATATATAAGTTAACTAAATAATTTCACCCCTCCTTCTCCGCTTCATTCTATAGTGGTGTACGTAGAGGTAAAAATAAAAGAGACATCACCCATTTAGACAACCCAGTTATATTAACCTATTTAGTCTAGCAAGGGCATTTGTGCACAGTCGATCTGTTGCTTCCCTATTGAAACTCAATAATGCCCAGATAAATGCATCCAACATGAATGACTTGAGTGATCAGAACATACGCACCAAACTCAAACTGGGAGAAGGACAACTGAGTAACCGCAAGTCTTCTTCTTCTCTGTCTGAACAAAGACAGAAGAGACTGTCTCGTCGCCAATCTGCTCAATCTCCTACCAGCCCTGTAGCCACCAGTCCCATCCCATCCAGTCCAGCCCCTAATACTCCTCAGGATGAATTTCTAGAAGCCCAGGAAACATTACCCTCGAATGAAGAAGAACTCATCCAACAACAGAGGGAAGAGAAGAGGAAGAGAATAATGGAGAAACAGAGGATGGACAGAGAGAGAGAGGAAGAACGACAGAAACAGATGAAGTTCAGACAAGAACAGGAGGAGAACAGAAAGAATGCCGAGAAAGAGGCCATGATGGCTAGGAAATTAGAGGAAGAGAGACAACTGAAGGAGAGGGCGGAGGAAGAACGTGTGTTGGCTGAGAAGAAGAAACTACAGCAGAGATTATTGGATGCAGAGAAGAACAAAGGTGTGCTTCTTGCAGGGTATATGTCTGTTCAACCAAGCAATAGTCCTGTAAGTGAGATACACACTATGCAATATACCACATTTAACTCATTATGATCTAGTTCTGGAGACGTCGATATTTCAAGATCAAGGGCAGGAATCTCCTCTTTTATCGTGATGAACAAAGTGTCACTCCTGTACTCACACTTGATTTAAATAGTGTCACTCGTCTAAATTATGTGAATATTGATATAGAGACATTTGTTCCTAATGCCTTTGTTCTTCAGACACAGAAGAATGGATCTTATCAATTATTCGCAGATGACAGAAAGACATTAGATACTATTCTTACTGCACTCCAGACTGTTATCTAAGTGAATTATTATCACACACAACTTACACCCTATTTCTACAACATTATATACACACAATATCTTTATATCTTTTAATGGACTTTCCTCTAATGTTAATAACCACTATTTCTAACTATTCATCACTTTTATGTATATGTTTTATATTAAAAAAAGAAAAAAGAAATGATAGGGGGTTCATGGGTGAACTAATTTCTCTCTATCGTCAGCTTCCTTTTCATGAATCTTCAGCCTGAAACTACTGAATGGATCGAGTTCATTCTGTGCTCTATGTTTAGAAGATGACGATGGTGTGCTTGACTGGGGACTGAACTGTAGTGAGTCTCCTAATATTTTGGCTTATAAAAGAAAGTGATTAGGGCTTATCACTTTTATTTTTAATCTATCTTTACCTTTTTCATCTGATTCATTCGTTGAATCCATCCATGAACTATATTCACCTGTTGATTGAATACTATGGACGTTGGATATGGTGTTTGCATGAGGTCGACTCTTGCGGTTCTCTTTACTTAAAGATGGAAAGAACCCGGGTTCAGTTGGGGATCGCTTTCTGTTCTGGATAATGGATTGACTTTGTTTGGTTGTATTGGCATATCTGCTAATACCAGTAAATGGAGCAGGGAAGATGTCTGCTGGACCTGGATCTTGTGAGCCATGAGAATGACTGTTCTCTGTGATTTCAGATGGTTGTCTTTCTACCTGATTCTCAAACATCTGGAATACACTGCGAGACTGGTCTTCTTCATCATATATCTTTTTCTCTTGATCTCCTGTGAAGGAGGGTGACCCCTTTGAGTTATGGAGTAGGGATACTCCAGAACAGATAGTGAAGAATCCAATGATACATGTCACAACATCAACAGGAGAAGCCTCGAAGCCCCTATAAAGTACTATCGAACTGACAATGGTCATTGTGGTGAATATAACATAATAGGTTGGTGTCACTAGAGCAGTGTTGAACAGATTGAGGGCTTTGTTGAGATAGACTATTTCTACTAATAGTGTGATCACTACAACCACAATCACTACATAGATGAACCAATTGGTGAACTGATTCTGATCTGGATTTCTCACTGAATGAACAATAGCAGACCCTAATCCTTGGGTGAACACAACCGAGATAGATCCAATCAATGAGCATACTGTGATATACACCAACATATTCCGTTTCCCCCATCGTGGTCCACAGTAGAAGACCAAGATGAGTGATATCAGTACAGCCAGACTTGCATAAGTAATAAACCCTGTAAAATAGGAATGATTTCAATAGGCTGAAGTAGAAGAGATACTCTCTTTCTGGTATACCTGGAGACAAAGCAAGGAATTTGAATGCTTCTATACTCGTATCAGATGTACCTTGTTCGGGTGCATGTAATACAATTACGATAGCACCTAATATACATTGAAGACAGCCTACTTTGCCTTGAAATGTTAATCGCTCTTTCAAAAATATAGACGAGAGTACAGCACTAATCATTTATAATTAATACGAAACACCCAATTTTCCCTCTTCTCGCTCTGTTACCTTATCACCACACTCAATGCGCCCAATGGAGTAATCAATATAGCTTGTGTAAATGCATAAGCAATGAAATTGCATAGCTCACCGACAATCACTAAATAATAAAATCATTTTTGTTCATCTATTTTTTCCAGTTCAATATCATCTCCTTTTCTTACTCAATATCATGCCTGTCCACCACATGGCTGATTTCAGATAACTATAGCCTTCACCAGCAATACCACCTGTGTATGGTCATAGAAGTAAGATGTGTATATTCAAATAAGTAAGATGTGCATGGTCATAGAAGTGATGGTCATAGAGGTGATAGTCATATAAGTTAGTTGTGTATGACAGAAGATGATGACTCTGCTTTTTACCTGACTTCTCAATAGACTCAATCAGACCCTTCTTCTTGAATACAAAACTACTTCCAATCAGAAACCCTAAGTTGATTCTATACAAATTAGACTAATGTGTCAATCTTTTGAGTTTCTAAAGGGCTGTTACCACTAGCCACTGCCAATGAGACACCAATTCCTTTGTATAAACCAGCCTGTTCTGGCGTCAATCCTGTTCCAAAAGGATTCATGTCACTCATCTCAGTTTGTAATATGAAAGAGGAGGAGGAAGAAGGGAAGAGTGAGAGTTATTTATTTTTATTCTCATTTCTCATTTTAAGTGATCTGCTGACATGCTATTTAACTTGAGAGAGATGTGGCTGAAGTAATGTTTCTCTTCTCTTTTTTTTATTTGATATCAAATAGAGACACTTGGGAGGGTCATTGTGTCTATTTCTCCTCAAAGATGGGTTATTTATATAGAATAGAATCCGATAGGAGTGTTCTCTGTCATTATTCCTTTGCGGATATGCTTCTATTCTCTAAAGAAGATCATGGCTGAAGACGATGGTTACATCATCTGCCTAATCCAATTTATTTTAATGCAATAGTTTCATCAATGCAAATTATTCAGTGAAATCGATGTTGATGACGATCCAAAAGAGATCAATACACATGATTTCAGTCAGAACTTCTTGTTTTCATCATCCCCTCTGATCAATGAGATGGTCCCTACAACGATATCCTTTTGGATCAACACTGATAGGGGGGGGGGGAAGAAAAAGAGGGAATGAAATATTCACCCTTTTTATATTGTATTTTCGTGACACTCACATAAACAAGAACATTCTTTGGGATGAGAAAAATAGGGAATCAGTTGTGAATGAAAGGTAAAATGATCTATTTTTATTCAACTAGATACTGTTGAACTCAGGCATATTATCAATTGCACCGATAGCAACTACAGCGGCATCTTGTTGTAGATATTCCTTAGCAACACGTCTGACATCATCTACTGTCACCTTGGCAACTAATTCCTCTACTTGTTTGGGTGACATACGTTCACTAGCTGTTAACAATTGGCGACCTATATCCTCTGCAATAGGTGTACTTCCATCTAAACTAAGAAGAAGACCAGCTTTCAACTGTTGTTTGGCCCTTTGTACTTCCTCATCTGTGACATTACTTGACATACGCTGCCATTCCTTCTTGGTGGAGAGCAGTAATTCACCCAGTCTATCCTTGTTCTCTGATATCATATAGATACCCCATAATCCAGTATCTTTGTAGGAGGTATTGAATGACATGAATGACTTGGCAAGTTGACTGTTGTGTAATACAGCAGATAATTTCGAGTCATTATGTCCAGTGGCACCAAGGGAACGATCCCAAGATCCGATAATGGACTGCATGACAAGAAGAGGGAAGTAGTCAGGGGATGTCCAGCTGGCCCCTTCGACAGCAACAGCAATATGTGCTTGTTGTGCATTGGAATCCCTCAATCTAAATTCAGATCCAGTGAATACTGCTTTCTTCATTGCACTCTTACTGGTTGTATTGTCTAGTTTGTTCGGTAACTGTCCAAAGTGATTCTCGGCAAGTCGAACAAGTGCATCATGGTCCACACCACCTGCTCCCACCAGGATCATTCGTTCACCCGTATAATTGGCCTTGATATAATGACTGAGATCGTTGCGTGTTAATGATTTGATGTTCTCTTTAGGCCCTAATATAGTCAATCCCAATGATTCATTCTTGAATGCAGTGGCATGTAAATGATCGAACACCACTTCTTCCATCTGTTTCTCTACTTCTTCCTGTTCACGAAGAATCACATCTCTCTCTCTTTCAATGGCTCCTGGATCCAGATTGGAGTTCTGGAGGATATCCGAGAGTATCTCTACTGCTTGGGGCACATCGTATTTGAATGCCTTTGCATAATACACAGTCTGTTCACGAGAAGTGTATGCATTCAAGTGACCACCCATATTCTCTATCTGCAATTCAAGATCTCTTTGTGTTCTCGATCGAGTACCCTATAAAAAGAAAAATGACATGAGTCAAAGATGCTTGACTTTTCATTTCTTTCTTTTTTCTTTACTTTGAATGCCATGTGTTCCAGGAAGTGAGCAGCCCCATTGTTCTTCTCGTTCTCTGCACGTGAACCAGCATCAATCCATACACCCACAGTAGCAGTTTGACAGGCTGGATTCTCTTCGGTGGCTACTGTGAACCCATTGGGTAATACTGTCTTACGCAATGTAGGTAAAAGATTGGTTGCCGTAGCTAATCCCTGTCGCTTCTATAAACTAGAATGAGTAAAATATATATATATATATATATATGTTCTTATCACACTTTACAAGAGCATAGTTGTTTCTAATGAAAGAAGGGGTGATTGTACCGAGTAATCTAGATGTCATTGAGTGTAAGATAAGAAGAAGAAATGATGTAAACAAATAAGGGGTCAAAAACTCAATGGGGGAAGAAACAGTCACTTCTGGCTGGAATAAAGTGAAAAGAAAGGATTGGCTTGTATCAATGCAACCGTACGCCCATTGTTGATATTTCCTCCTTTTATTTTTTATTTCTATTTTTCTTTCTTATGTATCCTCTGATGAATGATGATCTGATCAACTTCAGTGATAATGAAGAGTGTAGCCATGTAAGAAGTAAAGAGGGAGTGGTTGGTTATGGAAAGAAGAGTCTAATGGATGAAGATGATATCACGACGGTAACAGAGAATAGAATGGAGTTTCATTATAATAATGAAGACACATTAATTGACACTGCTGCTGATAATAATGAAAAAGGTAACCCTCTTATTGTACTGGTTATAAAATACACTGTGACACTCATTACGTATACTCTCTTTTCATTTGAATACATGGACGGTAATATCAAAGGATCAACCATGGATGTGTTTCTGAGTATGAATGATACGATCAAACCAGACATACATATTGACGAAGTATCATGTTCACTCACCGATCTCATCCATGGCACCAAATCCACCCGCTTCAATCAAATTTTGAACAGCATAACACAGCAGCCAGAAGAATCATCGCAGTTGGATGCACCGGAAGAATCATCACTGGAAGAATCATCAGAGTTCAACCTGGATGCACCAGAATTCAACTTGGATGCACCAGAATTTGTACCGATTAAATAGAGAAAGTATTGCTTTTATTGCTTCGTTTCTCATCTAATGAGTCTCCTTGACTCTATTGTCTTGTATCACAATGGCAGGAACGTCACAAAAATAAATAAAATTAAACAAGAATGGGAGAAATAAAAGGGCTTCTTTTATTGACTTAATATGAATACAGTACAAGCACTCATTCAACAGACTAACCTTGCCACCTTATTGGGAGTACAGTTGGTATGTGTGTATCATAATAGATATATATATATATATATATATATATATATATACACGCACACTGTATTTACTGTTTATCCATAGGGACTATCACTATTAGGAGCTGTTGCCTCTAGTCCCACTTACAACACACCTATCTTCTTCTTTGGTATATGGGCATTCAACCACAGAGAATCGAATTCACCTATCAAAACAGTATAATCCAATAACACTTTCTACAAACAAGAATTATTTCTTATCTTGTTATTTCATTAGTTTACAGGAGTATTGGCTTTCAGTATATTCCTCGACTTAATCTGGTTGTATTTACATGGAGTAAATCCCCAGGGTGAAAGTGGATTTGGATTTGCTTTGTTGTAAATAGACTTGAATAGGATGTATTCAATAGACTCACTTATATTTTTGGTAGTTTCAATATCATCAATCTGATTGTGAAGGTATGAGGAGTGATGGATAAATAGGAATAATATAAGTGTACTGAATATCAAGAGAAACATTAGCCTGTGTCTATTTATTCAGGAGTAATGAATATACAACAGAGAGGCGACCTGTTGAATGTTGGAAGTAAGTAAATGAAAAGTGAGAATCATTCCTCTTTAACAAACATTCATAGGCTGGTCAGAAGCACCAGGTGCATTTCCTTCTGGAGGATATCAAAATGTCAGAGATGGTGATAGTGCTGAATTTGCATAAATAATAAATGGATGATATCAACTATTCTATCACTTATTCTTATGGGCGTATTCATCACTTGAGAGGGTGATCGCTCATCTTTATATGAACATAATATCACACCTGTTCAATAGGACTGAGTAGAGAGAAGCTGTGTGATTATGGAACTGGCTGTCATAGATATTCTGCATTTCTGTGTTAAAAAAGAAAGGATTGTTCAGAATTAATATGCCTGTCCTCGCAATAAAAGGAGGTAAAATAACCAAACATGTGAGGAAATCCGGGGAACTTGAAGGTGTTCTTTTCTCCTCAGTAAATGTCCACACATACAGCATATTTTCTTAATTAGTTGCCTAGTAGTTATCTCATCCAATGCAATCAATTTATTTACTTTGTAACCCATTTGTTATACAGCTATGTATTGTTTTAAGAAGGTAGTTACTGGAGTTAAACCATACACTTCCCCACCATCCTCCCAGAAAATCTATTCATTACAGCTATCTCCCCCTTTACCCCAATCGAGATCTCGGGGGGAATTTGTTTCATATCTCGGCTTACCCGGGGACAAGAATTTTTTCTTGTCAGAAATAGCTATTTTTATCCCAAATTGCAATCTCTATTGGGTAGAGTGGGAAATGAATGAACTAATAATAAACCAAAGATGATCCTGTTACTCCAATAATGCTGTCTAGTTGTGATATAAACATAAGGGGAATACATATTGACTGGAGAATTTGTAGATGGAATCTCCTTATATTTTTAGAACATGCACTACTTCCAGGCTAATCATGTAGTATTCCTCGCACTGATATCAAGAAAGGATTCTTATAGATTCTGAAGAAGCGCTCGTTCTATCTAAGCTCTTTTCAGCCACAACTTATTATTAGGACAAAATAGCATGTCAGATGAGAGCATAGATAAAGTATCTTTTTATGCTTATTGCTCCCAACAAGATCTCCCCTTTGTTCTTAAAATAAACATAAGCTCGGTTCAGTTGCTGGTCGAAAGAAGGACCATCTGGGAATGAAGTCATTCTAAATAAGACCAATTGTTCTTTAAACCTATTTGAGTTCTGCGCATCTATAAATACTTACTTTTATAAGCATTTTATAACTGGAATTGTGCTATCAGTGATTCGCAGCTTTTGTTGCAATGCTGGCTGATGTCATACAAATGACTGATACGTAGAGCACCCTATAGGTGTGAATGGTTGTACGCCCACTATTATGATTCATATAAATGTCACACATTCCGTATACATTGATCTGTTATCAACAGCTAATTAAGTAGTTACTATTTATACTTGGGTCTAGAGTGACCGTGCTGAACATTGACTGTGTATTCAATCTGTCTATAGAACAGTGCTATTAACATGCATATACACGTCATATTCTATATGAACACTGTTGAAGAGCGAATTCCACCATGTTGGAATAACAGAACAAGGGAGTGTAGGTAGGTACTGTACCACACTGTCATATTTCAATAAGTTACGAGGAATTATTATCGAATGTTGTACTTGTACAGTGTATACTCATAATCTCTGTGTATTTCACTATCATAATTCAGCTACGTTTTTATCCAATTGACATTGTTCACTATGTGTATAGATGTGCACCACCACCAATTGCATTATATGTGTAACTGTAGTAAATTACTCTCTAATTAATATTATTTGATGACACCATAATTGGCAAGTAATTACAGTGCTTGTTCAACACCGTATAAGGGAATCATAGGGCTTGACATACACTATTTATAAATTATCATTACAAAGCAAATAATATCGGGCATCATTATATACGTATGTGCTTATTATTGTCTCCTTATGTTTAACCATTGCATTTATTTATTAAGCTAATGGGGTTAGATTCTTTATTATTGTTACCACCTCGCCTTTTAAGCGGCGAGTGAGGAACTCTTGATCATGATCACATACAAAAAATGTCAATCAGCAGTAGGGTGTGTTCATCATTGATGTATGCAGTGAAGAAAGATTGTAGTCTTTATGATACACACAATAAGGCGTTTGACTATTGTCTTATTCTTGATTAGAATCAATTGAATAATAAATACTAAAAAATAAAGGACTTTATTGTCTAGAATATGTTCTCACCCAACCCAATCGAGTGTCCGATTATTCGCTGTTTTTACTTAGGAAGGAAGAGAAGGTTTGAGAACATTGTATTTAAAGCATTCTAATGGATGCAAAGAATAATCAACATTGACTGTTAAGCATCCCTACAACTTGTGTATGGGATGAAGAACTTGGATCTCATACCCACATTCAATGAGTGATTTTTCTGTAATTATTTATGGCCCAAAAAAAGGGATTCCATAGTGGGGGGAGCTTGGCCAGGGTAAACCAGCAAGAATATTCTCAGCCAAGACAACATCAAAAAAGGGGCCAACACAAACGTGTATTGATCCTTACTTCGGTCATTGAACTTGAAGGAACTTACGCTTACAGGTGAAAGAAAAGATCATCAAAATTCTGTCAATATTCAACTCTATCTTCACTCTTTCATTCGTCCAGAAAAAGGTAAACTCATACTCTGAACTTAAAGTAGGAAATGCTGTAAGTGTTGTATGAAGCCACTTTTAGTAATCAATGTGAACATATTCTATTCCAGATATTCTAATAATAAGGATATATTATATTATTCTTGGCAAATGAAGACGAATGGCACAGATAACAATTGCATAGAGATGTATAATGACGTGTAGAAATGACTCCATGTTCATGTATCCAGACCTATAAATATACACAAATACATACATACATGGTCACCTATCTATCTATCTATTTATTATTGACATGGCGTGATAGTCTTTATTATGATACAAATAACAGAAGCCAACAAGGGCTTTGATATAATGAATAGGATATCAATTGGGTAATCCATGGTATGCTGTATATTAAAGTGATCTATTAATGTATCAGTACAATGAAGATCATCTATAAGTAATGAATAGAATCATGGGATAGCAAAGAATGTACATTGTATTATCCTACCTAGATAAAGAATCATTCTATGATAAATGCAACTATTCGGATATTATATACATATCTGTTTATATTCTATATATTCATCCAGGCATTAAAGAAAGAAAATTATTGTTGCACAGTATATAGGTATATCTATATATATATATATGTACACATTCATACAACTATATACATAAACATATATATATATATATATAAACACACCCATACAAATATATACATATGTATACATAAATCTTATTTATATCTCTATATGACTATTTATGTATTCCAATGTATATTTATATCTATAGACCACATACAGTTATATACATTACACATATATATTTATGTTGCATTGTATTATTTATATTTATACTCCTTATAACATCTATTTATAGAGACACCACCAACCGCCAAAATGTTACCTTTTGATTGCTGATCTTTATTTTTAATGTTCTATTAATAAATGGTTAAAATAGATCGTACACCATACTCTTTTCATATTTAGGGAGAGCAAATATAAATATTGCTATATAAATAGCCATCCTTCTTTCTCTCTTCAATTCCTTACTTTTTATCTTCACTTTATATTCAATGGCATCACCCACATCAAACTCATGTATTGTCTCTACCAAGAGAAAGAGGCCTAATTTACATGTCAGCTTCTGTACTCTTCCCCAAATAGTGATCTATACCCACTCACAGTCAGATTATGACAGAAGTGGTTTATTCCCTGAAACACCCATCAACAACAATGTATACAATAATGACAATAAGTCACTCATATTCACACTCTCCATTAACTTTGTGAACACACCCATCATCAATACACAGAAGATCAAATTGAAAAGTAACAAAAGACCCAAGTTATCCATTGATACCAGCAATCTACAGGGACCATTGTACTTTACCAATATGACTACCAATCATCAGAGAAAGAAGATGGAAATGGATGAAGATGTATTAGATAATGAGACAAGAGAGAATACCAGAAGAAATAGTCTGCCTCTTATCTGTTAATTTCATCTCATAAATGACAGATGAGAATCTATTATTCCCCCCGCCCTTCTATTTATTGTATATACAGAATATACATAACACTCACTCACTCACTCACTCACTCACTCACACTCACACTCACACCTAAAAAGAAAGAATTGTAAATACTCTGTCCCCTCCCCCACCATCACCTAATATTACACTCCCAATAATAATTACCATAAAGGGTCCATGTATAGTTTATTTATTTAGTTGATTGAAGTAATGAAAAGAACCATAAAAGTTTATACATTTAATACTCTAATAAACAGTTATTTATAAAAAAGGAGTGAAATAGTCTCCTTGGATATAAATAGTTATATATTATTTTTATTCATGAATCACCTGTGTATGCAACTATCATCTCTCTATGTACATTCTGTGATACTGTTTATTAGCTGTAATCTGAACACCTCTATTTATACTTTTGGACGCGTATAAACTACACATTGACACTTGGTATGTATCCTTCATCTCATTGGTTGAAATGCCCACTCTTTTTTTTATATTTTTATTTATTTATTTTTTCCTTTCCCTTCTTCCTTTACTTATAAAAAATGGGGCCGCGGAAGGTAGTGGATGAAGACTATATTGATATAGACGATACTTTGGATGCCAACCAAGACGAGGATGCTGGAAAGGGTGGTTATTCCTGGGAAGAAGAGTACAAGCGAAGTTGGGATATACTACAGGAAGATTCAGAAGGTCGTCTCAGCAGCGTAGTCTCACAGTTACAACAACAGAGAAAGAGGAGAAGGTAGTTATTCAGTTCAAATTGTTTCTTGCTTTTATCTAAACTTATGTATTAGACTACTCAAGGATACAGCTATTATTCAGCGTGGCATAATTAGACATCTGTTCCTTGTCATCGATTTATCAGAAGCCATGAACGAGAAAGATCTCAGACCGAGTAGAGTAGAACTGACCCTCACTTATGCACAACAGTTTGTAGTCGAGTTCTTTGATCAGAATCCAATATCGCAACTAGGGATCATCATCACTCGTGATGGTATTGCAGAGAAGTTGACTGAATTGAGTGGGAATCCAACTGAACATATCAGAGTATTGAAGTCAAAGAAGAACACAGAGACAAGTGGGGAACCTTCATTGCAGAATGCACTACAACTGGCTAGAGCAAGTATGTTGGGTGTACCCAGTCATGGATCTAAGGAAGTGTTAGTGGTGTTCGGCTCATTAACGACATGTGATCCTACTGACATACATGATACCATCGCACTACTGAAGAAGGAAATGGTGCGTGTAAGTATTGTAGGATTGGCTGCTGAAGTACAGATATGCCGTATATTAAGTCAATCAACAAAAGGTAAAAAGAAGAAAAACGGGTATCCAATCTATCATATGATGTATTGTAACCATTTGTCTTCTTTTTTTGACAAGGCACTTATGGTGTCATACTGAATGAGGCCCACTTTAAGGATTTACTGTTTGAAGTGGTACCCCCACCTGCTGTCTTACCCAATAAGAATACATCCAATCTAGTTACTATGGGATTCCCTAGGAGACTCATGGAGGAGAATCCCACATTATGCGTCTGGTAAACAATTATACTTGTATATCTATGTCCATTTTTAACCCCTTTTCGTTGTATATTTCAGCCATTCTAAAATGACTCTGGGTGGTTATATATGCCCTAAATGTAAATCAAAGGTCTGTGAATTACCCAGTGATTGTGATATCTGTGGATTGACGCTGGTTTCGTCTCCTCATTTGGCACGGTCATATCATCACTTGTTTCCAGTTGATAACTTTGATGAAGTGAAAACACATAAGTAAGAATGATTCAATCTATGTTATATATATATATTTATTTACCTTTACTTTTTCTTTTCATTAGCAGTGAACAGTCTACCCATTGTTTCTCATGTTTGGCTTTATTTGACAAATTAGAAACAGGTGGGAGATTCTCTTGCCCCAAATGCCATCAAGTGTTCTGTGCAGAGTGTGATATGTTTGTACATGAAGTACTGCATAACTGTCCTGGCTGCTGGAGTGTAGGCCAGAGGGTATCTTGAACTTCACTTCTTTCTCCACTTCTTTTTTTTTTGTTTATTGTATATAATCTCATATCTGTTCTTAATCTCCCTTGTATTATTCATTTTACTTTTATAACCCTTGCAGTAAAATATATCATTATCAGAACAATCCCCACTTGTTTCACTCGAGAACTTCTTTTCCTCTTAGTACGATTAATGTTAGAATCCTTTATACCAGAAATAACATTTCAAATATATTCTTATATTTCTACTTATGATATTGTCCACCTGGGCTTAGCATCCAAGAGACTTCGCATGCTAACAGATCATCCTTATAGCTGGAGAGATTGCGATCTGACAATATCACGACCTGAAAATGCACTCTGGACAAGGGCCGAGATCAAATCTCTGATAGAGCCTTATGCTCACCTTATCTATTATATGCGAATCAGTGGGGTGAGGGATTCAGTACTTCAATTTATATTATCCCATTGTGATAATCTGCGTAAATTGACCATCTGTGGATGGGTGACTCTATCTGACCATTCATTCACACTACCCCCGACTACAATACTATCGTTGAGAACACTGATTTTTATTGAATCCCCCTCCTTGCCCAACTTTATCACTATGGAAGCCAAGTCTATGGCCAAATTGTTGAAGCATTCTCCTCATTTGACACAGCTACTACTAGGCTGTGATACTCAGTTCAAGGCAAATACATTCTTGACCGAGATAGAGAATGTTTTGCCTGAGAGTCCATTAGAGAACTTTGCATTTGCTACTAAAACAGAATGGCTTGAGGAGCATCTTCAACGATTCCAGAATACATTCACATCACTTCAATCAATGTGTATCAGTCATGACATATTAACTGAAATGGATAAAGAGAATATGGAAGATTGTTTTGAAGGCTGGGTCAACAGTAAGATGCCTTCAGAGGAGGACTCCTTTTTTATATCATCTGATATGGCTTTATTCAAAGATAGGAACACAGAGGTCATTTGATCCCGTAGTTCTCAATATGTCAACTACTGAATTTGAACAATAATAAAAAGAAACGTTTTTGAGCATATATTGCAACTCTAAATATTGTGTATTAACAAATGTGTATCATTAAGCCCAAAGCCATTGGAATTGTGTTAATAACCATTGCCTGCAAGGTTTCTGGCAGAATCAGCCTCGGAACACTATGACGAGTTATCTTTTACTTTGGTTGGTTTCCAATTGCTCGTGTGTACAAGTTCCCTGATCTAGATTGATCTATTAATACTTCTTCTATTTGTATAACCTCACTCAGCTGTTTTCATTCAATCTAGACATCTCAACGGGTGCTTGATTGCAAGAGAATAAGGTTGATGGAATACCATGTACTACCAAAAAGATGTGGCAAGGGCTATCCTCACTCCATAAAAACGGGATCCATGTTATTCACTTCCTTTTACCCTTTTTATTTCACTTTTTAATCTATCAATCTCATATGGACGTATGTTCCGGAGCTCTGAATGGTTTCTCTTATTCGTGGGATTCTAGTACAAATGAAATGACCTTTCGGTATCTAGACGGCACAAGTAAGACCTATCCACATGGCACAGATGAAAATAAAGTTATCGAGGATGTCAGCAAAGGAACGGGAGGATGCTCGGTGGCTAACGATGTGATCTTCATTTACAATAACATTGAAGGAAAAGTTATTTTCATTGATATGACCTCGTATTCTCCAATACCAAGCCCGAATCATAAATCTCATCCCACAGAGAAAGTACCGAATATTCCCTATTTTCAAACGATAGAATTGAATATAACTGCAAGCTATGTCTCTGCTGATCCAAAACATGAAAACCTTATATATTACGAGAACAAGGAAGGTCAATTTCTGAAAAATAAATTTTTGGACAATATACCCCAGAAAGTGACACTATACGACATGAAGTTGTATTATATCAATAGTACTCAAATAGGTTATTTCCCAGCTGATGATGAAAGCAGAAATATCGATATGATGGGTAAAAAGCTGGTTGATTATTTTGGAGTCAATGCAACCATTATGTGTATTTATAATGATACCGTGATTTATACAAATGGTTCAAGTCTATGGAGTTTAAGTGTAATGTATTTATGTAAAAGAAAATACCCAACTATTGACTAATATCATTCTCATAGCCCAACAGCACGACATCACAAATTTCTTCTGCGAATCATACGATTAATTGGAGAGATTATGGAGTTTATGAATACAATCATAAGCTTATTGCATCTAATAAACACAATTTGATAAACCTTCTGACACTGGATTCACCAACTCCATCACCACCACCATCACCATCCAAAGCATGGATAGCAGCCCCTGTGGTTGGATTCATTGCCATTTTGGCACTTATTATTTTTTTGATCTATAGAAGAAAGGACAAGACAGAGAACAGTAACTTCAAATTAATAAAACACAAGCCCTCTGCTCCCAAAAAGATAATCGATGTAAATTGCTCTAGTACAATCACTACATTGGAAGGAAACAAGACACTTGCAGATATCAACCGTGAGAGCTGGACATTATATCCCAGCAAACGATTAGATAATTACTATGTGTGTGAAGACACATTGGATGGACGCCCAGTATTGCTGCACTTCCTTCATCGCCAGCATCGAGATCAATTCGAATGTATTTTGATGTCATTGGGAAAAATAAGGGATCAGTCTGATAGTATCGTGAAGCTCATTGACTCCTATGTATTCACTCAAGAACAAGAACATCCGTATAAACTCATTACCTCGTTCTACAAAACAACAGATAGTTTAATAGAATTGTATGGGACCAAAGAAACAGAATCACTCAGCAAGATGACTGGAGTGGCATTTATTGTCAGAAGTATCCATTCCATACTGAAGTCAGTAAGGGATTTACACTACTTGGACCTAGTTCATGGGCGTCTCTCCACACGATCTTTTTATGCACCCAAAGGATTCCCTACAACAGACTGGGTATTATCTGATTTCGACGAATGTCATAAACATAATACCCATGACCGTAATCGCAGTAACAGAGATGTATTCGAATCTGATCCATTTGGCGAAGATGATAGAATGTCAAAATCATCTGATATATGGTCCCTGGGAGTAGTACTGTATACTATCATATCTGAAGGAGTCTCTGCTGAAATTTTCCGTGCGAGATTGGCGACTGATGGTATTGAGAAGACAATTGATATGGCAATCAACAAGAAACATGAATATACATCCGAGTTTCGGGATATACTGAGCAATACTCTTCAGGTCAATCCAAAGAAGAGACGGAGTGCAGATAAACTACTTTCTGATTGGGAAAAACAGTTTGAACTGTATCCTTAGACTTATAACTCTATTTTACCTTAATAAACAAAGTATTTCATATGCTAATATTTCCTCTCTGATTGCCCCAATATTTATTTGTGTACAGACATTTTTTTTTCCTTCATTGATAAAGTCTATTTGTCTTTTCTTTTTATTCTTTTGTCTTTTGTATATCAAAAATGAAGATCCATGTCAGGTCATGGAATTTGGCAGCACAATGGTCATGGAGAGTGGCAGGAGAAGATATATGTTCTATTTGTCAATCAGCGTATGAAAGCTGTTGTCCTTCGTGTACTATGCCGGGTGATGACTGTCCTGTTGTGTGGGGAGAGTGCTCACATATATTTCACCTGCACTGCATAGAAACCTGGTGCCTGAATTCAAAGAGTGGACCAACATGCCCCAATGATAGAAAAGAATGGAAGACAGCTACAGCCAAAGACTAAAACCACAGTTTATTCTATCTATGCCATTGTTTTATTATTCAGAAGTCATTTTTATCATTACAATTAACAAAAAGGTTGAAGGTGGAGGGTAGAAATTGGCTGTAATTATTCCCATTTTATATGCATTGTATATATATATATAAATAAATACATTCATTTATTTAAGCTTTGTAACTGATAAGACCGTCGAAACGAGTCTTGAACCATTCCATAGTCTCCTCCTAGTGAAAACCAACTCATTAATATCCCATTTACACAAACCATATTCACTCTTACCTTCTTGATACGGTGGGTAGGTCCGACCTTACCCTTGGAGTGCTTACGACGAGATACACGGTAACCAGGGCGACCGACAACAACGAAGTAATCCATACCATAGATACCAATAGAAGGATCATACTTGATACCCAAATCAATATGTTCATCAATACCGAAACCGAAGTTACCAGTTTCAGAGAAGTTACGAGCCTTAAGTTCGTACTCCTTGACCTTCAAACCACGTTCGAGGATTTCCTCGGCCTTGGGACCACGGACAGTGACATGAACGGCAATCTTTTCATTACGACGAATGGAGAAAGTACGGACGGTATAACGAGCCTTGGAATAGACAGGAGTTTGACCGGTCAATTGTTCGAGCACCTTGGCAGCACGAGTAAGTCTGTCACCAGACTCACCAACACAGATATTGAGAACCAATTTCTCAATACGGATATTGCGCATAACGTTGTTCTTAGTACCCTTCTGTTCTTTGGCGCTCTAATTTATATCAATAAGGTATTAAACATCACAGATAATAAGTAAGAGTAAGGGTAATGAGAGAATACAATAGAGATGAGGAATGTGTTAAAAATAATAAACAAAAGAGAGAAGAGAATGAGCTAGTGATTCCTAATGTCATTGACAGTTCAACTAGTCAGTCCCCTCCCACTTTCACATAATATTTCATGTACTGCATTCGAATGGACTCATATCAATCCATCTGTCACATCTCCATTGATCCATCATCACTGTAAATCATCATCTGTATTCTAATCGGTTTCTTCATACCATTGTTGGACTATATCGAAGCTAAAAGAGGGAGATCTATTGTTATATATGTGTAGACCTTTAGATAAAAAATCGAAGGCTGGGGGGGGCCGACCATACTCACCACCACAGATTGGAACAATAGATTCTAAATTCACTGTGGTCCGGGCCGAATACATTATTAGTACGCCGAACAACCTGCCCATCTCCCACCTACCCAACAGAGTGTTTATAACAAAAAGTAGTTTTTGCAGTGTTTCTGGGAAAATGCAGAAATATTATTAGAATATGCATCAATAATATTTTTAATGGGAGAATGATGGTAATCAACCAATCGAAGGAATCCATAAATGGACAAATCTTGTGTCAATAAAAAGGTTGATTTCAATATGTTATAAGATAAGATGCTGATAAGTAGTGAGAGAATGATTCCTAATGGGCGAATGTAATACAATTGGCCTCTCTGGGTTTTCCTTTTTGCGTTTCATGTCGTGTTTTCATATTCTTCTTGGTATCACTGTCAACATCACAGTTGCCAATGATATATACTGGTAATAAAACAGGGAACTTTATTCTCTTTTAGCTCCTGTTTAGTGTAATGTAAGTATGAAGAGAGTCTATACCGATTCCTCTTTCTTATTTCCACTGAAAGAGAAAAAGAGCAAAGAAATTTAGATAACTACGCCTTAACAATGACCAGTCAGATGCTTACAGTTTTGTCAACAGTATTTGAGTCTTCATCCGGACATGAAGACCTCAGAAACTCGTATGATGAGTTCCAAGAGCCCATCACTTTGTTAGACAGAAGAATCAAGCCAATTCAGATAGAACAGGTAACAGTTATAGTGAGAGTATATAATATCAGGAGAGTACACAATTCTATCCAAAGGAACTTCCGCCTCTGTTACTTCTGTTTCCAATATTTCTGCTGGTATCACGTCTGCTTTTAATAAACTGACGATATCAAAAAAGATCCAGAAGAAGAATGATAAAGAAAGTTGCCCTTAATAAAGTCCATAGAGAACTCTACTTTTTCCTACTTGTCTGGACAGAGACCATACCAGATTATTCGTCAATCTATGTTGAAATAACCGAAAGTCTGATTACACATAAAGGTATGTTGTAAACACAATTCATATACGAATGAACGAATAATTTCTAAGCTACAAGCGTTGGTGGCATATAATGCTCGAGTTTTCTGTGCTGCCATGTGTCTGAACTATTACTACCTAAATCAGGTAAAGAACAATGAAGTACTGGTATGGGGTATTGATCCGGGTGTTACTGATATTCATATTGTCGTAGATTACATGCTTCAGTACCAGTGAAGAAAGAAGTAGAAGAACATCTAGTCGAGAATACTATCATATGCGGGGTGCTAAAAAAGCGAATAGATTATGTAGTGGATAATCAGGATGACTTCAAATTCATCAGTCTACTACCAAACTCTGAAGACCCTGAACATATCTAGTTATCTACAATCAGCTGCACACAGATTACTTGATTCTGTAGAATATCAATTTACTATAGCAAAGACAGCTGATCATGTATGTTATTCTATGTAGCATATATTCCTTTTTAACCTTCTCATGAATAGGCTTAACAAACTAAGCTTCAATGTTATATCAAAAAACAGAAGGCCACACAGGAGATTACAAAAAGCTTGTTCAGGGACAGTCAAGACATAATAATAAGACTATCAAGAAGATGTGTGATGATTCGAAAGAGATGTGTGTGTTCATGGAAGTTGATGAGTCTTTCTCAAGCAAAAGAAGTGTAAAAGCCGAACTTTAGACCACTTCAACCACCAGCAACTCAAAACGAACGTACATGCTTATACTCAAGTGCAACTCGAGTAGCACAGTGTGGAGTTGTGATTGTGGCCGCCAAAAATATTCATTATATGCCACAACATAGAAATGAGAGACCTCTGAAATACATGAAGTCCCACTACCATTATTTAAACCGTTATAGAATGATAACTGTATAACCTGTCTTTGTACAGTACCGTTATAAGTAAATGTTTTTAATTTATTTATTGATGAAAACAATAAACTTAATGATGCTTCTTGGACTATAATAGAGAATAAAGAGATGAGTATTGGTTTATATACTCTGTATATTATATTTACCTTGATCTTACGGAGGTAGAACTCGAGTTCTTTACCTTCGAGAATGTAACCATCACAACGACCAGATTGACCAGGACGAGAAGCAATGACAGCATAGAGACGACCAGCATTGAATTGATCACCTAAGAGGGGGTCAACAGGAGCATCGGCCTTACGGGCAGCGATCTTCTTTTCGACACTGTTAGACTTCTTCTCTTCAGTGGCCTATATTTATTGTTAGTATAAAATCCCCCTATTTATGAACTTTTTTTAACTTACATTAGCATCGCCAGCCTTGACCTTACCAAGAGGAAGAGCATAGTGGGATTCATACCATTGACGGAAAGGAGTGGCATCAATTTGAATGACAGCACCCTTAACGAGAGTGTTGGTACGAACTAACTCGTTGTTGGAAGCATTGTAAACAACAGTCAAAACACGAGTCTTGCGGGAAATACCCTCGGAACCCCAAGAGAAATTACCACCTTCAAGACGGAGTGCTCTGCGCTTGAAGTTACCACCACGGACACGAACCAAGTGAATACGCTTGGCACCTAACTTGGTGCTGGCAGATTGACGACCTAACTCGAACCTAATTGAAGAATGATCATCAGTTGATTTGAAAATAAAATAATAATACAATATGCGCTCCGTCCTTTCTATACAGTTGTGTGTTTATGGTTGTGTGTGCTTTCCAACTGTGGTAAAAAGGAAGAGGAAGGGGGGAAATGGTATGATTATCTTACTTTCTCTTCTTTCTATATTGAGCACGTCTAGCACCGGTAGCGCTACGCTTATGACGAGAATCACGACTGATACCTAATCAAGTTAAAGTAGATAATCATGGCTTTAGTATTATGGATGGATGATGATGTTTGATGGATGTTTATATCAACTTTACCCATGGTGTATGTAGAGAAGGAACTTAACTATCTCTCGCCTTCTACTTTCTTTTTGAGGTGTGATGGCTGAGGGCAGATATTGAATACTCCGAGCATGCACTACTCCGGGCCATCAGTGGCTTATCTCTCCTCTTCTTTTTTTTTACAGCACTTTATAAATCCCGAATGAAGTGAAAGTACAAATATTCTCTAGGCTTAGGGGTAAAAGAAGTCCCCTCTAGGAAATTCATGCGATGAATCTATCAAATCAAACTAGACATAGTTCCCTGGCTGGGTCAATATACCTGTCACTCTTTCATGTAGTGTATATGGGTGGGAAGATCCCTTATCCACGTGTTTGACTTGAAAACTAAGATGAGTGAAAGACTATACAATAAATAAATGTGCTCCATTCAGTACAGATGCTGATGAGCATCAGTACACCCGATGAGAGAAATACATGGAGAGAACACAAAAATGACTTTATTTATTATATAAAAATGACTTCCTTTCAGTTCTCAAGTACTCTATCAACAGTACTTGATTAACAGGGCCAACCACGAGAAGGTAAGAAGTCTTTATGGCCCCAAAAGTAAAGAAGATATATACGCAGATGATTCATTTAGTTTATTAGAGTGCCCAAATAATCATCATCAAAAGATGGCACTTGGAAAGGTCTCTTTTTTGTTTAGAAGATGAAAGAGATAAACACCTTACTTGCAGTTCTCACACATCCCAGACTGATGTGTATTAAGTGCCGAACTACACCAAGTTGGTTACCATAAGCACTGTGATGGAGTGAATTACACGTATATTCTTCCAGATGCTTCAAAAGGAAACACCTTATTTTATGATGGTATTAGATACCCCCCACGCGATCATAAAAAGGTCTGGTTGAAAAAGAAGAGGAAAAAGAAGGGAAAAAACAAATAGGGGGTAAATTAATACCTGCATGTGAGAGAACGATGATGATGCAATAAATAAGGTTTATTTTCTAGAATCAAAACAATAAGAGCAAAGTGTACATTAATGTCGCTACATTTATTGTACATCCAATTCACCTGTTTAAAATATGACCATCTGATCAGAGAAGAGCAAGATATAAATAAAAATAAAGGCTTTCAGAGAATCACCCATAAGAAACGAGGAGTAAATCTCTCTCGAAGAAAAGCAACAAGAGGTTCCTTATAAAAAAAAGTCCCTAAAAAAAGATTTATTATATGTGTATGTGTGTGTGTGTGTGTGTGTGTGTATAGGCTATATTTTTTATGCAATTCCCAGTCAAAATGGAATGATGTTAATGGTCAAGTATACGCAGGCAACCGGTAACAACCTTATTCTCTAATATAGTTCCAGAAGGAATATCAATTCGTTCACCAAAATTGGCAACGATAATAACAGTGCCTCTTAATTCAACCTTTGAACCAAAATAAACGTCCCCCGTCACCGTCAGATGATCCAACTCCAAGATACGTGGAATAGTCTTGAAGCGGGTCAAGAACTCACTCACTTTCTTAAAGTGATCACCTAGTTTAACAAGAGGAACATTGCTGAACATACGATCAGGATTGACTACCAAGCGACCATGGGTAAGTGAATACAGATTGGATGTGACAAGGAAGAGGTCTGAGGTGGACTTGACAGGCAAGAAACGAGTACGAGGCACATTAACTCCATGGGCTTTGTGAAAGTGTTTGATAGCTGCACCTACAGCAGTCTCCAGTTGAATGACCTTTTCTCCTGCAGGTGTGGTCTTGTTGTTCACAATAATCTCAAGATCCATGGCCTCTTCATCCATGACTCGCTTAATAGCCTTCAGATTGACCCATAAGTTGTTTGTATTGAATATCTTGAATTTCTTCACTGACTTGAAGTCTTCAACATGCTCATCAGGAACTTGAGCTATTTCCAATAAACGAATATGACCATTGTCATCTACAAGGGTACCACCCTTGATATCAGCCTTTGTTTTATCGGTTACCTCCATAATGAATTCAGAGTCTGTTTCAACCATATGGTGAAGTATATTGAGATCTACAGTAGCACCCAAGTTATCTACATTGGATACAAACAGATACTCCTTGCCTTGAGCAAGTAATTGATCAAGAAGTCCTGAATTATAAATGGATTCATATAAATCACCATGGCCAGGAGGATACCTGTAAAAAGATAGATATGGCTTTAATTAGTAATATGATATAAGTCTATTTATAAGTATGGTCCTAACCATTGTTCAATAGGGGAAGTAGGAGAACGAGGAACGGGCAATAACGATTCATTCTTGATACGAGGATGACGGCTCTGGTTGAATGTGATGATATCCACATTATGAGTAGCATATTTCTGAACAATACGTTTTGTGTCTTCATCGGTATTAAATGAATCCATCAATATGAATGGAACATTCACCTCATTCTTCTTATTCAGATACTATGATTACCAAAAGAAAAAGTAGGATTAGAAATGTGGATTCCCCTGTTTATACATCATCGGTTGATATGTACGTATATGCATATAAATATATGCATTATATTTATAGCACATACAATGAGTATGAGTATACATCACTTTCATATAAATGTTACTTACTTCAATCTGTCTAACGCTTAAATCAAGAAAGGTCATACCATCCCTCACTTCAATAGCTGATTTGGGACCAACGCAGCCCATGGTAGTACCTAGACCACCATTCAATTTCAATACGGCTAATTTCTTGAGATCATCCTTTGAAGTACAGGTAGCGAGAGAAGCATAAGGAATGATCTGTTCTTCAGATGGTGTTTGTATTTTGTCCCAATCTCTAAAAAAAAGGAAATAGTTATGAACCATTTGTCAGATATATATATATATATCATTCAAACTTACAATTGGTTTCCCTTTGCTTTTTCATTCAAATAACGGGTAAAGAGCATGTAGAATCCATCCATTTCTTGAGAGAAATACTGAAAAAAGAGAGTAACTACCTAAACACCTACATAATGATCAACAGACATTGACGTACCTTTCTTTCTTCTTTCTCTGGAATTTGGGAAGCCAATTTGGCCAGTTCAGACTTCATTGCCTTCGCAGCAGCAGCAGAACTCGCACCTTGGAAATCCTAAGAGTAATAAATAAGCTATGACTAATTGGAAAACATTTCACGTCTAGAAGAATACTAACCAGGGTAGATAATGTATGAGGATGATGACGTTCAGTACCAACAGCAGAGGGTTGTCTTTCGAATGACATAGTGAGTATATGCAAGTAAATTGAAGGGAAAGAAGAGGAAAGAGAAGAATGAATGAGAAATCAAGCTTAAATACTCCCTCAAAATAAATAGAGTATGGAAAGACTTACCTTATCATTAATTACCCGTGTTTCTGTTTCTTTTTCCATCTACTTTTTCCCAACATCCTTCAGAAAACAAATAAAACTTTAATATATTTACCTGGATGAAAATAGAATATGGATTGAGAGAACAGTTCAACAAAAAGGCACCCAAGAGGGTCTTCAGAAACATTATTTAATTCATGCATTTTAACACTTGCTTAGCAGGAACTAAGAATAACTCTTTCCCTTGGGAAGAAGCAGTACACCCCTTTCTTAGTTTAATTAAAAGCAATCAGCATTTTAGCATGTCAATACGGGAATACATCGAACCTAATTATGTAACCATGAACACAAACACTGGTATGACACATCTAATCTTATTCTCTGTGAAATCAACATATAAACAGAAATACAACATGTATTTCAATTGCAATCCTATTCTTCTGTATGTCCTGATTGTACACGCCTGGTTGTCTTGAAAGAAAGTATTTGATAATAAAAGGGATTGTTCTGTTAGTATATATAGCTATTGAGGGTATACTTACATGTGATACTCCTGCTTCTTCTAGTCATTATTCATAGATATGTTCCATGTATGACACTTCAAGAGAGTTACACACCCTGTAGATTGACAGCGATTTCATCCCTTATTTGAGCATTGACGCTGGTTATTCATAACATAGACGCCTTTCTTGAATATTCTATTAGCTCTAAGACCAATTACCATAACACTTAATCTAGTTAAATCTACTACGCAATTATTATTCTATACGTATTAGCAAACAGAATCTCCACTAAGTAATAACCAAGGTCAATATATAAAATTAGGTGATAAAGTTACGTATTAATGCAGCTGAGTGATAAAACCCCCTCATATATTCATTTATCCAATAAGAACATAATTACGGTGAGGGATTACTGATGATAGATACACGCTTTATTTCCAAATTTAAAATCATATGTCTGTTCATTTGAATAACTGTAACTCATAAAGAAATGATAGTATGTTTATTTTGGGTTAAACATGTGACTGTAATCAACAAATGGCTTTTTCAGCTTTGGATAATTTGTCGTGTCTCTCTCTTTTAATATAATATATTTTTATTTTCTATCTTCTACCAATATACATTAACCTCGCTCTATAGTATGAAGAAAGAGGAATCGGCCCCAACGAAAGACTCTGCCATAGACCAAGATAAAACCAGTAGACAGCCGCCGAAAGCGAATAATACGATTGGTCTTCGAGCTATTCTGATAGGAGTCATACTTGCCTCTCTCATGTACTATCTTCGCCATGGAACAACTTCAATGCATAGTAACGAATATCATATAGGTAAGAATAAAAGAAAACTTGATACTTCTGAAAACCCTGACACTTTCTTTAAAAGTTCCTTCATGTCATAAATATGCAGTCATGGTAGATGCAGGGTCAACCGGATCTCGTATTCATGTCTACAAATTTCACCAATGCCATCACACAGATCCTGCTCGGTTTGAGAAAGAAGAACTGTTTGCTCAAACGATTCCTGGATTATCAGCGTACGCTCAAGACCCCGACCAAGCAGCACTCTCACTCGATCCTCTCTTGAAAGATGCCGAGAAAGCGATACCTGAACAACTTCATTCGAGAACACCCATAGCACTCAAAGCAACCGCTGGATTACGTTTGCTGGGAGATGAAAAAAGCGAAAACATACTAAGATCTGTCTACCATCACTTGAAATCTCACTATCCATTTCACATTGTGGGTGGACAAGAGGGTGTGTCCATCATGGATGGAAGGGATGAAGGTGTCTATGCTTGGATCACAGTCAACTTTTTGCTTGGTAACTTTGACACACCTTCCAAGCACACGGTGGCTGTATTAGACTTGGGTGGTGGATCCACTCAGATCGTGTTTGAACCGGACCTTCTGCCTGATGGTACACATGTTCAACTTCCTCATAATGACTTCAAATACCAACTACAGCACGAGGATCAATCTTATTTGTTGTACCAGTACTCTTATCTCGGGTATGGTCTGATGGAAGCACGTAAACAAATACATCAGAAGATGATGGAAGTCAATAAAGACGCAGAAGACATTGTGCATGTGTGTTTGCCTCGAGATCTGAATTGGGTCTACAAGAAAGGAGAATACCCAATCCAGTTTACAGGTAAAGGGTATTACTCAGATTGCCTTGAAATTGCGGATATGATACTGAAGAAGGACGAAGCATGTCAGTATGAACCTTGTGCTTTCAATGGCATCCATCAACCCAATATTGCAAACTCATTCAGTAAAGGGCCGATCTATATTCTTTCCTATTTCTATGATCGGACCATTCCTCTGGGTTTACCAGCCACTTTTTATTTACCTGAATTGGCTTCTCTTACAGAATCTGTATGCACTGGTAGCTATCTCGAGAATCTGACAGATGTTGCTCTGAGGGAAGAAATACTCGATCGCCCAGAATGGTGTTTGGACCTGTCATTTATTTACCGCTTATTGTCATATGGGTATGAGATACCTGATGATCGTGAGATCACTACAATTAAAACAATTGATGGGGTAGAAACTGGGTGGTGTCTGGGTGCTGCTATTGCTGTATTAGGCGATAACTCGTTACGGGATATCACTTGAATAAATAAATAGTTACATGTATATACAAAAAAAAGGTTCTCTGAGTAATTTTGATTAGGTTTAATATGCAGATATGGGATATATATGAGAATAGGATGTTATGATATTAGTATATATAAGAAAAAGCAGGTTCAGATATGTAATCTGCTTATTAGAAAAGGTATAAACACCGGTAGATAAAGTCTAGAGGGAAAAGAGTATGTAAAACAATAAAAGCAGGAACAGAAACAAGTGCGGATTGGGGGTCATAGAACATCTGGTTTTGCCAGAATATAAACCATATCTGAATCCTTGAGAATCAATGATGGAACTGGATTAGTGTAGACAAAGGGTAGTTCATTTCCAAAATCATCATCAGGTGCACGGAATAATCCAATAGCGAGTGTTTTGTGTTCAATAAACAGATATTTGAATAAAGAAGAATAAGTGTGTCCAGCAAATTGAAAGGGCATTGGAATACTTGTCAGAAGTGATGCTAGTTGAGTAGCAGAGTTACTTGCCTCTGTTGGGTTTGATAATATCGTGTTCTTTGATAAATCTACACCAGGCATACCACACAATGTTTTAATGATGGAAACAATATCTGGTTTATAATATGTTTGGCTCAACAGAACATTACTGATAAGGCTGTCTGCAACAACATCACCTGCTGCATAAGCAGGAGTATAGAAAACATCGACTTCTTCTGCCACATCTTTCCCTTGTAGCAAATGCATAAATCTGATATTTGTCTTTTCCACTAGTCAAAATAAAAAGCATCAGTTTGTGATTCTCAATGATTGTATTTAGGTGCTCTACCTAGGTTCACAATTGTGTAGGAATCATTTGGTCTATCTAACAACAGTAGATCCAAAATATGACTAGCCATACTATATAATTGTATAAGGATTGTGATTGATTGATAAATGTTATTTGTGAACTTACATGGCTGGACTATCTGAATTGCGTTCATACTGATCAAGACATTCCTTTTCGCTGTAATTACATAGATTATTAGCAACTGAATAAGATAATCACATACTCCCCAGTTACCTCATCACAACCACTTGTTTGGCTCTTTTTACACCAGCTCTCAAGAGATCATCTGGATGTCGACAATTACCCTATAAAATCCGGAGTGTCAGTAATTTATATACCAAATAGACACATATATAACACAAACCTCCATATAATAAACCCTTGGAAATGTATTGATAGAATCAAATATCTTTTTTGATGGTTTCTTTGAACACAAAAGCACTATATCCTGTAGATCTTCTATGTTGATACAGGGCGATCTCATGTTATAAATAAACTTGAACATATTGATCACTTCACGATGTAAGCACACCACAATGTGATCAGAAATACCCTCAGTTGAATCAATGGTGATGTCTTCCAATGAGACAGGTTCATTCAATAAGAAACAAGAGGGGAGCATGTTTTCAGTCTCATTTGCACCGGACATAGAGGACTGACCAATTCTCTTGATAAAAGCTCTGCTTCCTGTAAGTAGTGCGTGTCGCTTAGAAGGAAGTTCACTTATGCCGAACTTTTGGCTAACAACAGAACCCGATGAGTTGTGTAAGAGGGAAGAATGGAGTATATTAGAATAGGTGGATGTACTACGTTTTAAGCTTTTTCGAGGATAATCTGGTCGATTATGGTTAAAGTTGTCTTTGGCTGTTTTTTTCTCTTCGGGAAACTGGAAGAAACTATCCTGTGAAATACTGGAGAACTCTCTTCTGAGTGACAAAGAGTTATAGAATACAGGTTTTTTCTGCAATAGTAAAGGAGAATTGAGTGGGGTGAGAGAGATCAAATGCTAGTAGAGAAAACTTACAAGTTTGGTAATAAATCGAATCTCTCTAGGACTTTCAGCTATATAGACACACTCATCTGTTTGTTTGATCTTGTAAGAATCACCTGGATTGAGAAGTATTTGATATTCTCCTTGGGTATTCGTGAATGTCTTTATTGCAAAGAGTAACACTTGTGTTTCTTCATAAATAAACTAGAAATAGATTGATCAGCATGTTTTTTTATTAATAGTAATTGTTTTTTAGGGGGGTTATTACCAGCACTGCTTGCTCAAAAGTCATTCCTTGTATACAATTGGGTGATAATTTAGTATATATTTCATTACAAGATCCATCATCTACAATGTACAGTTAATTTACTGAAAAGGTAAATACACATGTTGATATTACCATACTGAGCCTGCCAACCTTCATCGTACTTGTTTATAGGTTGTCTCTGATGCAACAGGTTTGTGATAAGGGTGGATGCACCTCTACAACGACAGTTCATTGATAATATAAATTGCTTGAATTCTCTCACACAGATAATCTCCTTGGCCACCTTTTGATAGATAGCTGTACTAGGGGATAGATTATAGGTATAGATGGGAACTTCGTGACTTACTGTATGGCAGTACAATGACCAGAGTCGGACTGTATTTCTTTCATCTTCTTTAGATGGAATAGGTGCGTTTTGATCTAAGAAACAGAAAAGAGATTAGATATATTACGTGATCATGTGTAAAGAATAACATACCAGATATTGTAAATATTGCTTGAGCGTGCCGAGCTTCCTACAAGATTATATGTGAGCATTGAAACTAATAGATATACTTCCTTGTACTTACAACACGCATCAAGGTCTTCTCATCCTATATAAATATATAGATATATTGGGTTTTTATTTAGTATGATTATTCAATATCTTATCTTTATCAACTTACAAGAACTGAACCATATAGATATTGAACACGATGACCCCAAATGGAGTTTCTCTCGAGCAGCTTGAGTTGTTCTGTTGGTCTGTTGATATCAAGAAACACTACATTCAGATGTAATTGTGCATTTTCCTTAAATGGATGTACATAAGAATACATACTACAGTCAATATATACATGTTACTTACAGAATTCAAGAATCCATCGAGAATTTCAACCACTTGTTCTGGAGTGAATGTACCAACTATCAATACAAATGGGTCTGATCCCTTACTGACATGTCCTTCCCCATCTATATCCAGAGAATGAATACAAAGAACTCGTTATCTCATGAGCACATACCTTTCCTTTTCTGAATAATCTCGCAAACATCTGCAATTATGCCTGGAAGTACAGAAAGTGCAATCACGATCAATAACATCATGACTATCCTGCTCCCCTGAGTATTTGGTGTGATGTCTGATTTAGAAAGAATAAAGTGAGTTGAGGTCATTTGGCCCTATCTTCTTTTCTGTTTACCTCCATAACCTACTGTCGATAATGTTACCATGACAACATATCTATTCATTATGCGTGAGTTTTCTTCATTAGTCCTTGAAACTTAAATGGCTGTGTTATCCACTTACAGTGATTCCAGTGTAGTATAGGTAGTTCCACCAAATGTGGTTTCACAGTATTGAAATGCACATGTACCATTGTACAGTAAGGTAACAATGGTACCAATAAGATGTATCAGCTTTGTTCTAAGTGGATCGATTGATTTATCTTTTGATAGATAGTCATTTAATAGAGTAGCACAGGTAGATTAGAGTATAATGTGTACCTGTTATCTGTAGATTTATTTTGATTTTCATGGCACTCTTGATTCTCAACAATAATACCCAGCTTCTTAGGAAGTATGGAACTACAAGAAGATAAAATGATCAAGATATGTGTGTAGATTGTACTTGAGAGTGATTATTTACCATAGATATACTGTCCATTAGGGACATAGGTTGATACGAAGAATGGCACTGTAGTGATGAGTTCAAGGATGGCACGGGGACTAAACAAGACAGATATTGGGTGTGTTGCAATAAGGAACCCTGTATTATTTTTGCTGTTAATTCATGATGATGATGATGTGTCATCCCCCGCCATTGTACTTACTTATTGCAAATGAGCACATATCCCAGTAAGTCAATGCAACACAGAGTAGCCTATAGACAATTGATTAGATGCCTATTTATCCTTTATGAAAAGATCCTCTTTACCATAGATTATAAGATCTATTCTTGTACATCCAGAATGGATCCAAATCGATATATGTTTCCTCCCTCATTTCTACTACATAAGCAAGACAGAAGATCAAATCCACTAATAAATCTAGATATACCTTCATACAAACAGTGTAAATAAAGCAGTGTCCATAGATAACAACAACACTTACAAATGTGATGATGGTCTTCTTAGCATGCAATATGTTCTTAATGTTTATGTATTTTGATAGATAAGTCAAGAAAGTCTTTATATGCTCATAGTACGACTTCTCTTCATTGTGGTACCTGATGTATACAGAAGTCAATGGATGCACTCTCTCACTCTTTTCTTTTATTTATTTTAATTCGTAATCACATTCATATCTAAATAAGGTAACTTACCGAGCTCTTTGTTTCTCAAATCTATACTTTTCACGCACTGTGCTTAAATTGACATGAGACTGTCGCATTAACAGTTGGTCTATTGAATTATGGGTTGGAATAGATGCAATCACTTCCTGAGCACTATACTCTATTGTGTAAACAAGATGGATGTGCTGCTTTGATTATTCATTTACTCACTTTGGATCCAATGAGGGCAGAACAAGATCTGGTCTACGGCTGTCTTCTTCCAACAGTCTATTGGGTAGTAACGAGACTATTCTTGATGTACGCTGTCTCTGCTGTAATCGATGCTTCTTTCTTCTTACTATACTGCTGTAAGTGCTCCTTTCATCTCCGTCACTGTTACCTCGTGATGACATGTTTCCATCACTCGAGGGTACTTTATGTATGCTTCCATAGGTTAATAGTGTAATATCTGGGTATAGATTACTTTCTTCATCCACCAGGTGCTGTCTTTGTCCAGGTAAATTCATTTTTGAATGGTTAAGAGGGGAAGAGGTGGATGTTGAATTCTATGCTGTTCCTTTTAATTATATCAACTGTATCTAGTCACCTGATAATAAGTTGATATTGGTCACAGATAAAGTACTTGAGCATGACAAGAGGATACAACTAATAACTCCTTATTTGGGTGTACATCAACCCTCTTATAATCAAAAGCATATTCCGTAAATAGGTGAATATATAATTACTATGATTAAATCATATGTTAATTAGATGCATATATTCGTTCATCAACAGATAAGAGGCATATTCTCTAAATGCCTCAACAGTGTAATAGTTTTATGTGCTTTAAATATCAATTGTTTATTTCTTCTTTATAACAAGATAAGAAAGGTGGTTAAAATAGGGTGTTTATTTTTCATCACCAGTGGCACGAGCTAAAGAATGATATTAGTTATCGAGAAGTGTGTTGAAGAATTATAAAAAAAGTACTTACTGTAAATGATTTGTGCGTGATGACGAGAAATAGGCTTAATTAAACCTTGGGCTTCAAGTTCACGGATAGCAATACGAGCTAAAGAACCGTTAAGCTTAAGACGATCACATAAGACAGATTGAGAGATGAGCTTATAGGTGGGGACTTCCTTGAAAAGACGGTTGTAGGTGGGTTCATCGAGAACAACCAAGTGGTGAGACTTGTCCTTAACCTTCTTAGCAGACCACTTCTTCTTAGCCTTCTTTCCTCCAGATGAGGAGCTAGGCTTAGCAGCAACGTCCTTCTTAGCCTAATTTCCAATAAAGATAGATTAATAAACAGATTTCACTCATACTAAATGAACAGTGAAGATCAATGATAGAATATAGAGTGAAAATCAAGGATGGATACAGAGTGAATAAACAATCATAACACACATAATCCTATCCATCCATCAATCCCATCCATATAGAATGATAAACCCCCATCCATCCATCCATCCATCTATCCATCCATCTATCCTTCTATCTATCCATCTATCTATCCATCCATATCAATATCAATAGCCATTAATAACACCATGTTCTTAATTCTATCATTGTGCTTCCTATCTATTTCAACTGCTGAATCCATCTCATATCAGAATTATGGTGAAGTACATACCATTTTAAATTAGAGAAGGAACAATACTATGCAGGCTTCTCGTGCCTTGTAATCACTCATTCGGAATGCAATGATCCACACTCAATCTCAAAAATTTATTAAGTCACAATCCACCACTGTCCGGGAGTCATGTGATAACAATGGATGTCCAATAGGAACTGTTTATTAGAAGTGAGGGGCACAGATACATATGTCAAGTAGACATCTCACTCTACAAACATCTACTGGATTCTTGTGCTCGGAGTAAAAACCACGAAGGTGGGTGTTTCTACTGATTCTGGTCAATAATATATGTATATACAATTGCCCTATTACAGTCATATGAGGTAATATCACAACACAAAATCTGGTTTTACATTAACTTAAAAATGGAGAAAAAGCATTCTCTCGGGAAATCTACATTGGCTATAGAATATTTTATTGACTAAACTAAGAACATCGTGTTGTTATCTCTGAACTAAAACTCTATAGTGTCATCGAGGAATGAGTCAATCAGAAATGCTCAGGCCGGATTCCATCTTCTTCTTTCAATTACTATTACTGGGATGGAAAAAGAAATTGAGGCTGAATTAGGCCTAGCCAGGACTTTGATACTATTTGATTCTATTCCATATCTTGTTACATGTTTATACAGTGTATATAAATAGAGTAACCACGGTTATTCTCATCGAGAAATAAATAAGCTATAGAATATGGTTATTCCTATATAAGGCAAGACCACTTACTTCTCACCAACCACCTACAAAGTTTCTATGAGTTAAATACATATATATATTGACATGATATCATATAATATATTAGACAAAACACTCTATTTATTGGCGCCTATCACTCGAATATGACTGGCTATGAGTGATAATGGCTGGTAATGGTTGAATATGACTCTATTTCATGGTTATATTGAATTCTGTTATATTCAATCCAAAGATCATCATCATCATTATTCATGGTAGGACATTATGCATAAAAGATACACGGATCAATATGTCTGTTGACACATAGAATATGTAGTTTATACCCGATTCACAGACTTACTCTCTTTTTCATGACATAAGGTGGGGCAATGGGTGAAGTTGCACCACCCAGCATGAACATGGCGGATAAATTTAACTGGTAAAAGGTTACAGTTGTTTCATACAACCGTCTGTAATTATATCAAATGGTCAGATTTGAACTCCCTCCGAGGGTGAAATGATGTGTTCATGAGAATCATATACACACAATTCATTGATCTTCCTAATATTCCCTTTCTTCTGTTATACACCTTCTAACAAGAGAAAAAAGGGAACCACAATCATTTTTTTTATATGAAATCCTACCAATAGTCATTTGTAATACACGCACCAATTAGAATAGGAGCCATGAAGGAAAATATTTCGATTTATAGTCCGTACATTTCCCTCTTCAATATAAGATGATATCACATTCTAGAACACAAAATGTGCTGCTTGAATGGATTCATGGCCCGTTATCCGCTTTATAAATACACCATAAAAGCGTTTTATACTATATTTGTACTCTAAAAAATATGAGACATTAGGCGTACACACTCTCTCGGAAGCAAAAAAAATATTCTGTAGTGAATGAGGAGTCACAATTATAGGGAACACTATTAGATTAGAGAGATAAACCGTCTCAATTTGCTTCTAGTAAACTAGAAGTTGTGTCTTCTCTTTCTATGAATTGAATTGTTCTCTGAAGCTAATTCCATTGAACCCTAAAAGCCGCTATCCCAGGAACTCATCAGAGACCATTTGCAACTACTTATAGTCCTAGTGTTTACCCATCCCCAATACGGAACTCCTGTACTCAACGTACCCTCAGACCCATACACTAGTCCATTGCGCCCTGCCACAATTGGGATATAAGTTACAGAGCATCCCGCTACATCCCTGCCAAGAATTATCCAATGGACTTGACTGCTTTTTAATTGCGTGTAGTGTTCTGAAAATTCTATTGATATTGATCTTCTTTCTTTTTGTTTGAAAGAGATCTTCTTTAGAAGAAAAGCGATGTAAAGATGATACTTTCAGAGCATGTTTTTCTTTTCTTTTTTTAATGTGCTTTGTTTGGAGTAGACCGAGGGTTGTACCAAATTTTAAATCATATTGATAGGTTCCATGTGGTCGGTAAAGCATGATTAGGTCTAGTTCTAGCTTTTTGGAAGTAATTTTTTTACTCATTTATTCTGACTGGCCTTGATGAATAAACAGCTCTAACCTTATTGATAATAGCCAGTATTTTGGGTACCTAAAAATAGATAGATTTTAGCCTATGATGTTCTTATTTATTAATGAAATGTTTCTTGATAAACATCTATCTTATTAGTAAGCATATCATTTCCAGATCAAATAGTGACGCTACACGGAATACTATGGTATCTTGTATTCTAATGTATTTCACCCATTTGTCGCTCATTAGAATAAAACCCCATTCTTGTTAATTACATCTATCATTACGAATGATCGTTATACTACTGGCTAGAGATGATCATCATACTACTAGTTGTTGCTAGGTTATTAGCGTTTCCATAACTACAATAAAACTGGTGTTGCCATGATGATTTGTTTTATTTACTTCTCGTTTATTATCTCTTTTTTAGTGTAAATGGGGGAGGATGGTAAATATAATCATTAGAATGTATATATTGTTATATACAGAAAATAAAAATAAACATAGGATCATATGGGGAATTTAATTAAAAAAAAAAGAAAAGAAATGGGCATGAAGTAGACAATTCGCGATGAAAAGGATTTGTAAATATGTGTATATAATGAATGGGTTGTGAAAAGTATTAAGCTAGAAACACAATTGTACTCTTAATAGGGATGAGTATTATGCCTTTTTTTTATATGTTTTGCTTGCAAGAGAAAATGATAGATGAGCTGAAGGGAGTTCATAGTTAATACTGAAGTGTTGGGGTGATTTGTTTTCTCTTTTGTTCTTTTTTCTTCTGTTTGAGGTATGAGTTGGTCTTCATTAGTTGAGGTGCTGTGGTATGAAATAGCCATTAGCTTCACCAGATTTGTCCATGACTGTGTTTAAAAATGGCGTTAAACCAGTGGATGTTCCTGAATAGGGAAAGGCGGAAAAGTTGGTTGGGTAAGAGGATGGATGAGGCATTGTAGACAGTGGTGAATATGATGATTTGAGTAATGAAGGATCTTGTCTGTAAGTTGAATTGACATTAGGGACTATTGCTGGTACTGCTGTGGAGTTGGAATTAGCTGTGCCTAAATTGGGATTACAGGTAATCTGGGCTGATGTTTTGCGTAAGTATGTTTGCTATGTAGACAATAAAGTATTAGTATTGTTTCTATTAATAATAAAATGCTATTGTTTATATTCTTGCATATAAGAGAAATAGTACATACCACAGATTCACACTCGCAATTGCCATGTGTAAGTAGTAAGTTACGTAGATATATACTTTCTTCTTTGAGTCGTGCTACTAGAGAACGGAGTTCGGTATTCTGTTCATTCTTAATCTCGGCGTGTTTCTCGAGCTCCATGACCCAGCTCTTTTTTTTCTGGCGACACTTATAGGCTATAGAGTAGAGTAGTGTTAATAAAAAGATAAACAAATGGCTGATAAATTGTTATTATTTACCGGCTATTCTATTTCTCTCCAGAAATTTCTTGCGGCGATCTTCTGCATCATCCCCATCAAATATGATACGCCTTTTTCTTCCACTGTGAGAGCTACCTCTCATGAGATACTCCATTTCTTCTTCATCATCGCTCTCTTTAGCCTTCTTCTTGTCTTTATTTCTTCTGGTAGCATATCTATGGGTGGGTGTTTCATCAATGATGGTTGTATTCTCTGATTGAGTGGGTGATGTGGGTTCAGTTTCAGGAATAACAGTGCTGATGATGTCTTCTGTACTCTCGAGGGGAGTCACCAGGAATGAGGTAGTAGTGTTGACTGGACTCTGTGTGAGAGACATGGGGGGTGTGGGCGGTAATGAGTTGTTATCAACTAGATGTGATTCTTTGGGTGTATCAAATAACAGCTTGTTTTCATTTACAATGCCTCCCTTATCAAATGTGTCAATTGACAGTTTAGATAAAGAAGTGGTATAACGCTGTTGGAAGTTGCATTCAAATGGATTCATCTCTTGTGAAATAGAGCCACCAAGGTTAGGAGTCAATCTCCATTCACCGTTCTCAATTAAGAAGCGAGTGGGTGTTGCTAAATGGTCTAGAATGGTTTGTTATTAGTGAGTGTGAAGATACAGTGAATATGAACAAGTACCTTCAGTCATTGTTATATAAAAAGAAAAGAAAAGGAATAAATATGCTTAAGAGATCAAAGGGGGAGAAATGGCCTATTTATACCTCTTATCTGGAAATGGTGGTTAAAATGATCAACAATAACTGGTTAATGCAATCTAAAACATAGCACTGATGATATCATCTAGAAAATAAATTGAGATTAATTTAGGTATGATATCACGCTGTTACACGCAACGGGAAACCGAAGCTGTCAAAGGGGGACTATTTATTGACAAAGAACAATGAGGAACAAAAATGAAGAATTCTGGGTACATTTCTAATTAATCCATACACTCATCCATTTCACCACTCTCTTCTGATAGTAATTGAATATATCACTCATAAGCAGAGATAGATAGGCTGTACATATATCACTCACACCACTCACCATGAAGAAAACATACCCTGTCCATTCAGCAACCATTCGGGGTGATTTGAAGAACTCATCGGAGCTATCTAGCTTATGGATACATCACTCAATCTATTCTCCTATTCAAATACTTGAAAATAATCAATCGAATCGAGCACTCTATTTTACCTCTTATGACTCAAAGGACGGAAGGGTTCCTATCAACAGGCACACATACACCCTAGTCATGTTGATTGCACAGGCCATCTATAATTCAGAAACAGGAAGGTTATCCTGGGAAGAAATAGTGGAGTGGATGGAGTCTAGAAATTGGAGGATGAACAAACAAACCAATATACAGGTATTGTTATACATAAAAGGGAAGGGTCGGAAGAGGAGTGTATGTGTGTATGTATGTATGTACATGAGTGTGTGTCTGTGTCTGTGTGTGTATGTGTGTGTATGTTGATAAAGCGTAAAGTCATTTGATTTGCTGATATATATATATATATATATATACTAAAATTTTATTTATTTACCCACACTCATATCAGATGGTGCAAAGGTGTTTATCTCTTAACAAGTGTTTCATCAAAGCTGTAACACATACAGGTATTGTCTATTGGAGTGTCCAATTAGATCAGCTGAAGAATACTCCATTTGGCCAGTTATTAATCAATACAGGCATCTCGGGTGGGTTCGAGTACTGGCAGCCAGGAGACAGAAACAGGTTCCTCCACTCTCAGTCGGGGGTCATCAACAAGAGCAGGGACAATGATTCACTCATCGGATTATTGAATGAATTATCAAGAGAAGAGACAATATAAACATTGATTTTATTATTTCTATTTTACACTTTTATATCTATTTATCGTTTATTCTTCTCACGCTCAAGTTGCTTCTGTTCTGACTGTTCACCTTCTAATAAATGCATAACACCCTTCACCATCTTATTGTACTCTGCATCCTTCTCTTTACGTTGTTTGGCCACTTCTCTGGCAATGAACTGGTTATCTTTTCGCAATTCACGCATAGCTCCCTTCTTCTCCTTCTTCAATTGACTCTCCAATTTATGTAATTGAGATCTCTCATGATCAGGATCATAATGATGATCCACTGAGTATGCCTTCTCGAATTTGGGCAGGTGTTGTGCAATGGGTATGGGTCTGTGTTGCTGTAATCGAAGTGGTGTCTTGATACGTTTCTCAACACAGAATCTAATCTGTCTTTCAAGGCGATCTTGTAATGTATTCAAGGCAGTCTATAGAGCAGATAGAATAGGTTAGTGGGAGAATGTTTGAAACAGCAAATCATAGTTACCTTGATATCTTCATGCCATGATAACTTATTCACCATCAGAATGATCTCTAATGTAGGTTCAAACACTTCTTTGAGGGCAGTAATGGATGAATACATCTGTAAATAACGCTCAACCATACGGATGACTGCCAGGAACAAGGAAAGATCATCGAATGGGGAATCCTCCCCGTTTGACAGTTGTTCTAATTTCAATGATGGAATTTCACTTTCATCCCCTTTTATATCAGTAATGTTGAATTTATGCTTCATCTCAGGCATGGGGAAGTAACCTGGAATATTCCCTTCAAATGTGTCACTGGGAGACAATAGAATAATCATTCGATTCAGGAAGTTGAGTACTTCAGGAATATATCTCTTGGCAATCTTCTGATACTATATGTAGAGAAAGATTAGAACACTTCATTGAGCTCTTCTATAAGGGTACTTACTTCTAGGCATATCAATGCTAAGAACAATCCCCTACCAATGTCTGATTGACTCTGAATAGGACATTGATTCAATGCTTGGCACATATACAAGATTGCTGGAGTCGCGATCGGGTGAGTCAAATCTGAGGTAGAAAATACCTGTCCAATAATTCGAAGAAGTGTCAAATCTTCTGTATCGGGCCAAGAGGATCCAGAATACTTTAGTTTCTTCGCCATTTCGGAGAGCATTTTTTCAAGTCTCTGGGTAAACACATCGGCAGCCGTCTCGGGTAATTGTTGACATAGCTCAAAAACATGAAGGCCTAGATTATCTAACACATTGGTGGGTAAAGGATTAACTGTGGATGCAATATAGGCAATATGTTCAACCAGTACACCTAAGAAAGCGGATAATTTGGCCTTGTTTTCAGGGGCTAGTTTGATATGATATAATACACGGATACGTTTGGTAACAATCATCGAGTCCTCTACCTCGAGACCTTTTAGTATAGAGAGTAACTCCTCATGGGTAGTAGGGCATTCAAAAGTATAAGGAACTTCGCGCTTTTCTTCCTTGACAGGTTGTGGAGTCTTGGATTTACGGACAATGCCATTCTTGCCGAAATCATTCATATCATCTTCATCATCACTCATATCAAGCATATCCTCCTCATCCTCTTCTTCAAGGTCTTCATTGTCTTCTTCGCTCTCATACTCCTCACCTTCACTGTCTTCGCCACTCTCATCTTCATCACCCTCACTCTCATCCTCACCATCTTCACTTCCCTCCTCTTCACTATCATGCTTGTTGTGTGCATTCTGAATATCTTCCAAGGTCAAGCCCTTACCGAGACGAGCAACATCTTCATCAAGTTCTTCAAGGAAATCATCATCAAGATCATCGGCTTGAGGGGCACCCCTTCTCTTTTTGTGATGCTTTCTCTTTGAATCTTCTTCTTCATCATCAGAATCAAGACCTTCCATACGTCTCTTTCTAGCACGTTCAGCCTTCTCTAACTTCTCCTTCTCTTCCAAGGCAATTTCTTCTTCAGTCTTGGTACGGTCAGAGGCAACTGCACGGTGGTCCATAGCCAATTCACGAACAGCTCTATCATAATCAGAATAATCATTCAATCCCTTCTCTTCTTTGTCTTTACTGTTCTCATTTTCAGATCTCTTGAAGATAGATGTCTGGGATGGTAATGGCTTACGAGGCTTCATTTCCAACAATCCTCTAATATCACCTAATTCATCATCCAAAGCTTCACGTAAATCATCATCTTCTTGTTTGGCACTTTGACGTTCAAGCTAATAATAGTCGTTTAGAATCTAGTTCAATGATTCTTAGATACAGACCAAAACATACCTTGTACATTTTACTCTTTGCAATGATTTCCTTCATCACTTCACTCTTTGACTTGTGTCTTTCTTCACCCTGTTCTTCATCTTCAAACCCACCAAAATGCATTTTGGAGACGATAGACTTATCCATCTGTGTAGGCTCTTCATCATCACTCAGTCCAAGACCAGCATCGTCAAAATCATCCATGGTCGACAGTGACTGACCATAATGCGTCAATGACAGATCCTCATCATCATCCAGGTTGAACATACTGCCCTTAGCTGACTTTTGCTTTTCTTTAGTGAATCTCACCAACATCTTCTCTTCCAGTGACATATTTGTATTGTTTTCACCAAAACGTTTATCGACAATACCACCTCTACGGTTCTTGTTCTTCATTTCCATGAGCAATGTCTTCTTACGCTATTATATCATATTGTTTTAGTGTCATATCCTTCAGTTAGCCATAACCCACTTACGTTCTCTTCTCCAATCTGTTTACTCAATGTAGGTTTACCGGAGACACCCTTCATTTTACGTCCGAGAATCTCGAATTTGGTGTTCTGAACCTTCTTCTCAAAGGGATTAAACTCTCCACGAATCACATTAAGCTTTCTATCGTCTTTGTTCTTTCCAACTTCGGTGGGTAATCCCTTTTTACGGTCTTTCTTGGATCGACTGGCCTTTGATGTCTGGCCAATGATGCCAGCAGTTTGAAGAGATTTCTTGAGTCTTTTCAAAGCTGATCCTCCACCACCTTTGGGTGCTCCATTCTGTTTAGTTGAAACCATTTTATGTTGAATGAGCAAGAAAGCAAAATAAAGTGATGGCTTATTTTTTTTTTTTTTTTTTTTAGATCTACTTTGAACAAAATTTTTTTTCTACTTGTTTAAATTTTTTTTTTAATATCTTCGCATTATTTATTAAATTCACGCGAATTTAAAGTTTAAAAGTGCTCCAAATAAAATTCGTAGATCGTGGATTGTGAGGATAGAAATCATATGAGAGGTCGTATGAGTCGTAGAACACAGGTAACCTCATGATTCGGGTACATGCCGAGTATGATGATCACTAAAGGTAAATATTTCCTTATTAAGCTAAAAGAGAAGTCACAGTGCCCACACGATTCCAAGTTATAGAAAACCTAGAGCTGATGACGTACCGTGTGTTTTCGCGTCACTACTGAACCGATTACAATTTATTTTGCTGTGTGATAGAGTAACCACCTTTCAATCTCTCTCTACACACAGACACACACTTCTGTCAGAGGGTACAAATGACGGCCTTTGGCCATATAGATTAATAAATAAGGGGCTTCCCCACACATGGAATACATTTGGGATTATCTTAAGGGTTTTCGAGTTGTAATCATCTAGGGAGCTGCGTCTAGTTAAGCATGTATCCGTACCATTGTTAAAGAGAACCATAGTAAGCCACCCTAATCTTATGTTGTTTACACTTTGTCTGCATCCCCACATATTGATATTAATTACAGCCCATTCAAAAGCCTTCAACGGTACGATCCCATTGCAATAGTACATTGTGTAAAACAGCATTTCATCACTTATTACTTGTACTACACCACACAGCACAATCAAACACTCTGGATATTATCTAAGCAAAAAAAATAACACCAATTCCTGCTCTGCCCTTTGCCTAGAACGTTCCCTCTTGAATATCGACTAGTTGCTCTTCGTCATTTTATATAGCAAAAAAAACTTACAGTCAATTTTTGATCCAGTTAACCAGTTACCCATACTTCAGATATGTATATCCATGTAATTCTAATACACACATCTACATAGATACCGAGATAGACACATATGTCTCACCTGAAACAATGAATACCATGCAAGAATCTTCCGAACGCAATTAAAGATATGCCATCCATTTACCATCAGACAATATAACCATCGGATTTATACACAGTGGCCTCATCAGTCAGATGATCACGTTCAATAGATCCACAGTGGATGTTTCCCATGTGAACTCGTACAACTCCATCAGCATTGGTTTGCATATCTTTCAATCCAACTCCTCCATCCCTGCAATTTACTTCTTATAAGCCTGCTGTTGAGACCTAAACTTGGATACTTATTTATTGACACAACTGGAAACAAGCTTCCACCTTACAAGCATCACCACAGAAAAAGAAGATATCAACAGAAGTAAATTGGAATAGCTGTTAATGTTGAAATGTAGTTTAGTAAAATTGTGTATACTTCTTAATTTATCAAGACAAAATATTAATAAAATGAGCTACAGATTGCATTCTAATAAGCAACAAGTCATGAGCTATTGACCCGTCTATACATGCTATTGCTTCCCCATTTTGGATGATTCTCTTCCTTAGCCAAGTAATAAGGTTCTTTTTTTACATGGTGTAGATGACATTACCGGAGTTTGATTTATCCAAATCTTGTCTATCAACAGAGATACAAGGTGGCGGTCCCCAGCCCCACTTTGGTAATTTTCTAACTGTACTCCTTAATGCATTATCTACTGTTCTACATCCCCCCCCTTAATTCATATCTAACAAGGCGTATATAAGTATGAAACACCTTTTTTTCTTCTTCTTTCTCTTTCTCTCTTGTTCCTCTCAAGGTAAGTATTCAAGGTAGGTTATGATATTGCTAGGTGATATATTATAAATCAGAAGAATATTCATCTCTATGGAGAGTTACCATGACTATAGTCGGGGACTCTCTCTTAGAGTGTTCATGGAAAGTACACAAGCATATTCTGCTTATACCTATCTATGCACACTCAGTCAAAAACAGTGATATGACTGTTAATGCTGAGTTACAATATATCCCCATACAAAATAACCCACAATGTCCCATATCTCAAAAAAAACAATAACATAGATTAGTCAATGACAGAAACAAAGGTAATTCATACCGTGGCTCTATATGACTTCATATTAACGGTTGAAGAAACACTAGCTATCACCAGAAGAACAACAACAACACCACGCAGAAGCTAGTAGATTATTGTCTTTGGTATATTCTATTCTCCTCTTTTTATTTTTTAAAATGACAATCACTCATAATTATACATTAGTTAGCAGAAGCAGCAGGAACCAGTGCTCACGTGAACGCTGTTACTGTCTTAAACACAAAAGCAACACGCCCTTCTTTCCTACACACAGCCACTAAAAGTATATTAGAAGCTAAAACAGTGGCTGATGTGATCAATCTATCTCAACAGACTGCAGAGAGACTGCAACAACTAGACATATTTGAGTCTGTTCAGTTAAGACTAGATAATGCATCCGACATGGATCCTTTAGCAGCCCCTGGATCTATCAATGTAGTGTATCGTGTGAAGGAAAAGAGCCGTGTGTTCATCAAGACAGGGACAGAAATAGGCAACAATGAAGGCAATATGGTATGCAGACAGTGCACACTCTTGATCCTTTTCATTAATCATCTATGTCTATTAGAATGGGTCTATCACCTTAAGAAATGTGTTTGGTGGTGCAGAGTTGTTGGAGGCGATGGCTTCTTCTGGTACCAGAAACAGTTCTGCATTCCAGGTAAACATCAGTATATGAAATAGAAACAAATATATTAAAAAGAGATATTAAATATTAGACATATCCATTAGTTTACACTCTCTCGACCTGTCAATGCATCTCCTGATTCTAGAATAGACATCAATGCCCATCGAGTACTCTGTAGCAATACAGTAGTCTCATCTTATGAAGAACTGTCAAGAGGTATTGGTCTACGTTACAAGGTATACAGAAGATATCTATAGGGATTATATTGGATTCAGCTAACCATGGTTATCCCTTTTATTTCCTCCCAAAAAGACCGTTTCTAATTTAGGCTACCATGAATTAAGTTATGGTGTTGATTGGCGATCCATTGATCGTGTATTACCCTCTGCTTCAATGAGGTAAGTAATAGTGTATGATGATAACTAATATGTTTTATTCATATTCTCTCTATTTAGCATTCGAAGAGAAGCAGGCAACTCATTGAAGTCATCCATCCATCATATATTCATTCATGACCGTAGAGATGATGCATTATTGCCTTCAAATGGACATTATGTTCGTGTGGCCCAGGAATTGTCTGGAGTGTTTGGTATAGGAAATTCTCATTTCTTCAAGACTGAAATAGAAACACAACTGTGCAAACAGTTGGGTGGTGGTCAAGTAATTAAGGGTGAAGATGATGAAGTGATAGGTGTGCATCCAGGATTTGTCTTCAGTGGTAGTTTTAAGACAGGCGTTTTGGCCAATTTATGTGATAGTCGCAAGGGATCCACAGTGTCAGATCGATTCCTGCTGGGTGGACCATTATCAGTTAGAGGGTTCAGAAATGGTGGTATTGGTCCTAGGGATGGTCATGATGCTCTTGGTGGTAATATGTATTGGGCAGCTGGACTTAGTGCTATAGCACCTATACCTAAACTCGAAAGTAAGCCTGTAAGAGCACATGCATTTGTTAATGCAGGTACAAACATTCCCTGGAAAACGGGAACGAATGCAGCAGCCACTATGGAAGCCCTTACTCAATCACCCAGTGTCTCCACTGGATTTGGTATCATATTCCGTCATAGCATTGCCCGTATTGAACTCAACTACTGTATCCCATTAACCGCAGCAAGAGGAGATCATGTGAAGAGAGGATTACAGCTGGGCCTCGGATTGAACTTTTTGTAGTTTATTTTTTTGAATGTTATTATGCTTTAAATTAAATTCGATATGTACACATTAAATATATAGTTCATTGTAAAGAGTTCTAATTCTTTCTAAACAATAAACGAAGGTCATCTAATCGTTGTGATTTAACCTCACTTCTAGAAAGGTATAAGTCATTTGCCAGTTGGTGTTTCCTATTCTGGATTTCCAGCATACGTTCTTCAACTGTGTCCCTCATGATAAAACGGGTAACTACTACATCATTCGACTGTCCCAATCGATGTACACGATCGATGGCTTGGGATTCAACAGCAAAGTTCCACCAAGGATCCTTGTTTAAATGAATGCAGGTTAATACAAAAGGTTCTTGCTCGATATATCATAGCTTTACCATTAAAATAATACGGTCAGCACATGTCAAGTTGAGTCCAACTCCACCGGCTCTTAGACTGATAAGTAATACATTTGCACCTGACCCATCGCTTTTTGAAAAGGCAGAAAGAACTTTCTCCCTTTGAGATTGAGATTGACTTCCATCGAGCCGAGTGAAGCTCATGTGCTCACGATCAAGTGCTTCTCCTATAAGATCCAAATAGGTAGTGAATTGAGAGAAAACAACAGTCTTATGGTCTCCTGCTATATTCTTCCGTAAATGGCGTAGTAACGCTTGCATTTTGGAGGAGGGTTTGAATCCTCCTATCGCCTTTCTCACATCAAACTTCAGATTGTCAGTATCGAGAACATCTTCTTTCTTTTGCTGTAAGACAATCTCCAATAGCTGACTTCCTTCAATGGGTCCATGCCTACAAATAGGGCATTCACCAGGTAATCCCTCTTCTTCCTTTTTCTATAAGCACAAAAAGCTTCAGTCTCTATCGGAGTCATTCACCATGATCTCTTCGTTATACCTGAAAATAGTCCATTATACACGGTCTACATGCCATATGCATACATGGCATAGCAATGATTGTTTCCACACCTTCAAAGCATATAGGACATTCACTGGGAAAAGAGGATATATCTTCTTTTATATCGGTATCAATATGATGATCAGGTGAAGATCTTTGTTGAAGTGCCAGCATATCTTGCAACACATTCAATTCAAAGTTTCTGTTATTGCTGTTTAAGGTATCATTATCAGCCATATCATCTGACCCACCCAGTCTCTTCTTGATAAGATCTTCCAATTTGATCCCATGCCCACTCTCAGATTCCACTCTATCGTCTTTATGACCCTTCAAAACCAAGTAGGGATGGCAACAGATCTGGCGAAGTCTAATCAATAGCTGAAATATAGATGCATAGTTATGGCCCAGTGTTCCTGCTTGACAGAAATATGAAAACTTGGTGTTTGAATCATTGTAAATAGCATCATAAATATCTTGTTCCTCAGGTGTGAATAACAAATACTCAATATTTATGATCTTCGCAGGCAAGGGAACCATCAACTGACCAAGTTTGTCTCTCATGGATTTGGTTCGACGTAGTACTATGGGTTCCAGAACATTCTGTACTGCAGAAATCGCACTGGGATCTTTCTTCTCAAATGGTAGAGTTATGAATGTTCTCCAGAAAGTAAGGTTGGCCCATGGTTCGTGTCGAAGGAACCGAACAAGCGAATAGAGATCCTCGAGTTTATTCTGGATTGGAGTTCCTGTGACTGCCCATCGACGGCGGGCCTTTATGTCTCGGCATGCTTGTGATGTCTTACTCAGTCGATTCTTGATCTGATGTGCTTCATCCAATACAACACGCCAGAAATCTATTTTGAACAATTGCTTCTTGTCATCTTTTTGTTCCATATTTACCCATTCTGACATAATGACACCGTAAGTAGTGATTAATATATCGGGAGCACTTCCATCCCATCGACATAGCTTTCTTTGTATATCATCTATGCGTTCATTTCCATAGTAGATATCAACGTTGATCGTCCCTGGCTTCGATGCCTTGGTGATTTCATCTCTCCACTGTGCTAATAATGACATCGGACAAATGATGAGTGTGGTGGGAGAACGGGTATTGAGTTCACGTGGTAGTGCATCCAACTCAGGCTTATTTTTGTGAATCAAACTGAGTATTTCAATCGTCTTTCCTAGGCCCATCTCTACATATGAATGATCAATCAGCCATTTGTTAATCACGAGTGATCAGAGCCAAGGCTAATACATACCATCTGCAAGTATACCACCTCTTTCTCTTGAATTGGCCTCAGGAAACGATAAACTCAACTCACCTATAAGTCTCCACGTATTAGTATTCAATAGATCAAAAACAAACAAACAAACGAAAGAGAGAAAGAGAGAGAGAAACATACCACTAAAGGGATTGAAATAGAAATATTTCTGTTGTTGGTATTCATTGGGAAACATATATTCCTCCCACAAGGGATGTAGGGCGCGCATTGCTAAGTCATCGTCTTCATGTTCAAATGCCTCCTTTTTCATCATCCAAGCCAGTGCCTAGTGGGTTATGAACAGATTAGTAAATGAGCATGGAGGACAAATAAGCCAATTACTCTTTTCTGATACTCTTTCAGTTCAATTGACAGTGTCTCTGGTTGTTCTGCCGGAGTCATCTCTGCATCAAATAACTGTGCTTTCTCATAAATCGTATCCAACTGGTCATCAGATACTGCTTTATCCTCTTCAACGCTCGTCTCACCATCTCCATTCACCTCTTCCCCAGATTCTTTATCATCCTTATTGCTCACTGAAGTCAATATCTTATCAAATACATTGTTGTCTTCTCTGCCCTGAATAGCTGATCTCGATGGTGTCATGCATAATGCCTTAAAGAGCTTTATTAATGCAATCTTTCTGAGATCCAGAAGATCTAATGTTGTATTACTGGACCTATTGTTGACAGTCTTTCTTTTCTTGGAGATAGATGTTCTAGTGGAAGTAAATACATCACTCTTGAATACCTCATGCAGTAAATAGCATCGAATACTGAGTATCACATCATCACCAGTAGCCAATATATCAGGACACCATACAAGAGAGCCCTCAAATGTACATAATTTCTGATCCATCAACACAGCCATATATTCAGCTACTTCTTTTGATAATCTGCCTATTTCTCTCAATTCAACAGTATTGGTACCTGGTTTGGTACTCTTCAAACAGAACCGTACAATCTTATTCTTGGCACTACTCAAGTTGTCTCTGACAATAGCAATGGTGTCTCCTTCTTTCACAGGACTCCTTCCCTTATACAGTGACCAGCCTAATGAGTTATGAGAGACCTATATTTACTCTTAATACCAGTATCTCAGTACCTGTAATAACTAGTTCGCCTATATATATCTGATCTGGGGTGGTTGTGATGGGATCTCTTCTTGAGGAGGTGGTTGCTTGAGGAGGTGAAGTAAAGTAAAGGTTGATCGCATTCTCTACATTGTTGTTTGTTTTTTCCAAGAGGGATTCAGCCATTTCATTGGAAATATCACCCAGAATATCCTTTAATGCTGATATCCATTTGTCTTCCCTGGGCCTCTTTGACATAAATTAGAGATTTAGACTTGAAAAAAAAAAGAAATAAAGGATTTTCAGTTGGAACTTGGAAACGCCAATCCAAGAGATAATATAGATCCACCGATTGCCTTATTTGGAAATATTCAGTCTATCTACATTCAAAGATGGTATATTCTTGAGCGTCAACATAGCGAATGAAACAGTTACTACTTTTGTCAAGAAGAAGTCTCATTTACCTGAACATGAAACACTTCAAAAATTAAACATATACACATTTGATCATATCAGTATAAAGGCGTATAGACAACCAAGGTATTTCTTCTCCTTTTTTATACTACATTGTATCCATAAGAGGATGATATGATGCCACTCTCCATTCTTGCAGTATTTATAAGGTGAGTACATACTAACGTTGTTTATTTGAAAGTAGGTAGACTGTTTATCCTAAAGTCAACCACAGATGAGTGGAACAGCCGGTCTATCCTCTGATCTTCAGGAATATGGCACTATTAGTTACGGTACCCTATTCTCTGGATACAATACCACACCCATTGGTGGATTATTAGGATTACTCTTCATATATGTCACTTAGTTTACCCTCATCACTTGAATGAATATGCTGATTAAAGAATATATGATAGAGAGAGTACTATTTTATCCACATAGAACATACCCTTACTAGTAGTCAGTACAAGCAAGGGAAAGAGTAGCCATTACTCGTCTATTATGGCAGCAGTTGCCACTGTGAGTGTACTCATCCCTTGATGTCAGTGGAATACATATGATAATGTCTTCGATAAGCTTATTTTTATTGCTGTTCCCTGTAGATTGGGCCAAAAGGGTAAATATTTTACTGTAATAGAAAGACTTCACCGTCAGAGATGGATTCATATTCCATGGCCTGTGTGTGTGTGTATGTGTGTAAATGTGTGTGTATGTGTGTGTGTGTATCATTTTAAAGTCCACAGTTGTCTGAGTGGTTCATATTCCTACTTCCACTAAACTTTGTATATAATTGGTTGGAAGAATGATGTCATATTGTCATGGAAAGAGTAGAGATGTATGTATGTATGTATATATCTATCTGTCAGAAGAAGCGTGTACAACAGACAATGAAATAATATAGTACTACTGTATCACCATGGTATCCTGCATAGATGAACCTATAACCTATATACAGCAAATATTATTTCACTGTGAACTATTTCTAATGTCCGTTTTGCATAAATAATATCAGTCTCACTTTTATTTTCTGCACTCTCTTCTTCTTTTTCATAACTTAACTATCACTCAAAATGGCTGAAACTACCAGAACTGTCGCTGTCGAGATCAAAAACCTGAATGGCACCAATGAACAAGAAGAATACATGCGTGATGTTATCAATTTATTCACAATTGACACAGAAAGACTGTTGAAGATACGTGATCACTTCTTGGATGAGATGAACAAAGGCTTGGCTGGTGAAGAGTCCAGTTTGCCTATGATTCCCTCTTATGTTGAAGGAAGATTGACAGGTAATATCAGTTACAGCAGACACACTCAATGCCTGACCCCATTCACTCTATCGTGTAGGAGAGGAAAAGGGTAATTTCCTTGCTCTTGATTTGGGTGGAACCAACTTGAGAGTGGTATTAGTTACTTTGCAGGGAGCAGGTAACTTCAAGACAGTCTCCCAGAAGGCTAGGATTTCAGATGAACTGAAGACTGGGCCTATCCGAAGCCTGTGTGGTAAATTGCATTCATAGGGAAATATCCTGGATAGATGACTGATTTATTCAACATAGACTTCATTGCTGACTGTATTGATTCTTTCCTCACTGAACATGGACTGGAAGACAAGGAAATAGAATTGAACTTGGGTTACACATTTTCTTTTCCTGTCATGCAGACAAAAGTAAGTACATTCTTAACGTGTCAATGGGTCATTTTATTGAGGACTTCCATAGATTAATCGTGGTACACTCTCATCTTGGACAAAAGGATTTTCTTGTACAGGGGCTGTAGGGAAAGATCCTGCACTACTTTTACAAGACTCTTTGATGAGAAAACATCTTCCAGTCAAGGTATCTGCCTTGGTGAATGATACTGTAGGCACATTATTGTCCAATGCTTATAACAGACCTGCAACAATAGCTGGTCTTATTCTGGGTACAGGTACCAATGGTGCATATATCGAAAAGATGAAGAACATCACCAAATGGGATGGTGGACCAACAACCTCAGATGAGATGATTATCAATATGGAATTTGGTGCATTTGATGCCAAGAGATCCGTCCTTCCTGTCACTCGATTTGATAACAAGCTGGATCGTGAATCTATCAATCCACAATGTCAGATATTCGAAAAGATGATATCTGGCATGTATCTGGGTGAGATCACTCGTAATGTGCTAACAGATATGATTGATCGTGAGTTACTCCTCAAGAGGGATGAATACACACATCTTGCCTGGTCAAAAGATATTACTGCTCATTGGTCATTCGAGACTGCCTTCATGTCCACCATTGAAGCTGATGGTACACCCAGTTTTGAGCATATTAAGGAAATATTGGACACCAACCTTAACTTACACGATGTCACTACCTTCGAAGCAAAGATCATCAAGAAGATATGTGAACTTGTTGGAAAGAGATCTGCACGTCTTTCTGCTGTAGCCATTTCGGCCATTGTGGAGCACTGTCAAATAGATGAATCTGGCGTCGATATCGGTATTGATGGCTCTCTCTTTGAATTCTATCCTTCTTATAAGGCGAGAATATATGATGCTATGAAGGAATTGATGCCACAGTATAAGAATATAGAGGAGGTCATTCGTCTCAGCCTTGCTAGAGACGGAAGTGGTGTTGGAGCTGCATTGACTGCATGTGCTGCCTCCCGCATGGAACAACAACGCAACTAATTGGTATAACAAGATCTATTTATTCTCCAAAATAAAAAAATAAAGCCTGTTAAAAGGATAAAAAACAAAAACATGTATATTGATGTTCCCCAGACTCAACATATAAATTGAATTACTCTTTTATTAAGGCATTTTTTATCCACTCTGTCTTGCCTCAGCCAAACTATAGCTCAAATACGTTACTTGTTGACGTAATACCATTGAATATGCAGGTGTTATTTATGGGGATGTATTGATGAGTAATGAGTTTGATGGATTCTTGAGCAACTAGGCCTCCCACCAAAGAGGCTATATTGGGTATTTCGATATTCCTAAATCTTATACTGCAGGTAATGTCAGTTCAGTTAACAGTTTACTTTTTGTATTTACTTACAAGTTGATAATTGCCTTGTCCAGTAGTTGATATTGTATACTCTTGTCTATATCCTCAGACGATGCACCCTTTTCCCTTATTGCTTTTATCATTGTGATTCTGAATTCATCATTATCCTCGTCATTACCTAAACGAGATATGAGAATCGCTGGTCATATCAATTGGATTCATATACTTACTGGGATATCGACCATGCCTATCAAAGAATGAATCAGCAGTAAATATGGCAAAATAGTAATAGATGTTCTCATCATTCTTCAATGCATTTGCTATATTTTACAATAGTCAATAGAAGGGTAAGATCAGAATAAACCATGTCTACTTACAGAGCTCAATAGAAGTGAAGTTATCATTCAAGTTTCTATATCTAATCACTTTGATGGTAGCAGCATTCTTGGCAAATGTTTCAATATCCTTCAGATCTATAGTTATGCCTGTTCCCTTGATGATATTATGTACATTTCTCTTAATGATCTCTAGATCATATAAAGCCTTATCACGATATCTTGAGGACATGTACAAGATTAGATGGGTATTGTATAGATTACTGTAAATAAACCTACATATTCTGTAAATTGACATAATTGACTGTATTAGACTTCATATCAGGTAATTTACCCGAGAGGGGTAAAGTGCCATTTCCTTCATTATCCACAAAGTCCTTGACTGCTCGTGCTAATATCCAGAACACAGGAGACTATATATAAACATAAGAACAGATATACTCCATCCATCTACATGCATCACTTACATCTGAATGCGCATTGATAGAAGCAGGGTCATTTAATATCTGAAGTACATCGGATGATGCCTGTAAGAAACGATAATCAATCAGAATCAATCAGATAAAGTTCTTTAATGTCCATCTACCTTATCTGATGATCCCAGTCTCCACACATTGGCTATAGCTTCATGAAAGTTCTCTTCATCGGGTGTTCTCATTTGTGATCGTATCATCTCAGTAAACTCTTTTCTCTCGGCATATGATTTAGGTGCATTTCCTTGATGCAGCTTCTTCCATTTATCCACCATCTTCAATATAACCACCACAAAAGGTATATGAGCATGATCTGTCTGGTCCAACTGGTCAAAGTCGAGTCCAGATACATAGTCTGCCAGCTGGTGAAATGGAGAGGATAATCGAAGATCCACCATATTCTCGGTGTGTGCCTCAATAACTAAGATGTCATCAGATACATACATTTTCATTATCATCTCTATTATTCTAACCTGTATGTTCTGGTGACTGAATACTAAATACCCCAATAAAACCAATAGATTTCACATGGATAAAGGTCTTGTTGTATTCATTACATATCTTGGCCACCTTCAGTGCATCCTTGTTAGCCATATTCACTGATATAATAAGTGAGAATGAGTTGAAGAAGTGAGGATCTTGGTTGATGATATCGACTGGATTCTAAATATGAACAACAACAATGAATTATATCACTCTTCCATTGACTGAATATCTTTCTTACCCTTTCATCACAATATACAGAAGCATCTTCATTCAATTCTTGAAGTAACTCCCTGACAGACGTTGATTTAGACTGTCCGATACTATCAGGGTGTAAGAAGAAATTACTCTGAATATCTTCTTGTGTTATCAGGCTATCGTCTACTATAGTAACACTGCCTACACCTATTCCTTTGTATTAGTCATCAGTGAATGCCTGTCGCTCTGTCATCTTTTTACCAGGAAGAATAAGGTTCTTTAATATCTCGCAGCCAGTGGGTGCTGCATTCAATAGACAGATGTGAGCATGTTCCAGGGCATCTTGGCCAGTAGCTGCCCAGAGTCTACTCTTGTTGCTTAGTGTAAAATAATATAACAGTGTATTATTATTTGGTACCTCAGTTGCCTATCATATTTCTGTGTCCTTAAATCTATTTGAACAGACATTACTGTGTAAAGAAGAGAGAGTCTAAAATTGTCAAAAGTTGAAATATTTAATTTATAGTTCAGAAATACAGTCATTTCGAGCAGATGACAGTATAGGCGGCAGTCTATCTGATTGAAGGGAGATCAGAGAATGAGTATTTTATCAATGACAATAGTGTATACACTCTGGGCAATAGATAAATATATATGCAGCTGTAGGTTAGATGATCTTGGTGAATCCAATCTGAAACCCAACTGTAATTTCATCCCAAATATAATTTTTGTTATCATCTCATTAAAATTACAATTTGCTTCTTCCTCAAACACAATAATATCGATGACATTCTTCTCTGGAATAGTCAAGTCGAGCTTATCTCTTCTGGGTAGTAACAGCCCTGCATTTGGTTATCACATTGGAGACAAAGTAGAATTCTACGCTGATCAATCTGTCTGGACACTTCATCATGGCACAAAAAAGGTAATAGAAATTATCAACTGATAAACACTTACTGAACGCACTCATTCAGGAGGATGGTTCGCCAGTGTCGATATTTGTATTCGACCGCAACAAGAGCAGAGATAGAGTACAGTTAGCTAGAAATGCCTTCAAGAGAATACGAACACTCAGACACCCAGATATATTACGTTATTTGGATGGTATCGAAACAGAGCAAACTATTATGTTTGCTACTGAACCAGTTGAGCCACTCTCTAATCAAATCAACCAAGATCCCAATCCTAATCTGATATTATGGGGGCTATACAAAATAGCTGTGAGTAAGAAGTTACTTGGTGTAAAGCATAGACTAATCAGTCACTCTTTAGAATGTACTCAAATTCATAAACAACGACTGTGGTATGGTGCATGGCAATGTGAGGATATCCTCTATATTTACCAACAAGGCTGGAGAGTGGAAACTGGGCGGACTGGAGTTACTGTCTTCAATGTCAGAAGAAAGCCCTATCTTCATGGTAAGATGATGGATAGGTGATGATAATAAAGTGGGATGCTTATCTCGATTCTGCTAGACATTTGGAGGATTAGTTCCTGATGCACAACGATATGCTACACCTGAAATCAAGAAATCCGGATGGAATGTTATTAAAAGGTGCACATATAGATCATTTTATCAGCTTATGTATAGAATGAAACTGATAGTAATCATGTTGATAGTTTACCTATAGAATCTACAGATTCTTATCATCTTGGGTGCTTAATATATGAAGTATACAACCACCGATTCGAGTCAACAGACTCCTTATTACAACAGAAAGGTGATATTCCTATCAGTATTCAACGCATTTACAGTCAACTATTACATATCTCAGCTAAAGGACGAGCTACTGCCAAGATGTTCTTGGATGAAGGATTAAGGCCAAGAGGGTTCTTTTCAACTGATTTCATTACTATAAACTTATTTCTGGAGAATATTAGTGTAAAAGATCAAAGTGAAAAGGAGGAGTTCTTTAGACAGCTGGATTCTACTATTGACTCTTTCCCAAGTGAATTCTCCAAGTATAAGATATTACCTGAACTCATCAATGCTTTTGAATTCGGTGCGGGTGGAGTAAAAGCTCTGAATGCTATTATTAAGATAGGAGATCATCTTGCAAATAATGAGTATGAATCTATCATTATTGAACCAATAGTTCGAATGTTTGCCTCTCCTGACCGTGCTATACGTATTGGTCTTCTAGAAAATATGCACAAATTCATTGATCATATGAGCACTGGTATGGTCACCAATCAAGTGTTTCCTAATATTGTATGTACACAAGAGTGAAGATATCCGAAAATGGTTAACCTAAATGACTTGACACTGTTTATGTAGGTAACCGGATTTACTGACACAATACCCATTATACGCGAACAAACCATCAAATCGACCTTATTGCTTGTACCCAAATTGAGTGAGCGTATTATCAACTATGACCTGCTCAAATACCTTGCCAGATCACAGATGGATTCAGAACCTGGAATTAGAACAAATACTACCATCTGCTTGGGTAAAATTGCAAAACATCTGAGTGAGGGTGTAAGTTTCGTTATATACTTTTGATGAGAAATGAAAGGTTCTCATACCTCTCATCTAGACTAGGAAAAAGATTCTGATACCTGCCTTCACTCGCAGTTTGAGAGATAGTTTTCATCATGCTCGAATTGCTGCTTTAATGGCACTGAATGGTAAGTAAGTCTATTATAGAAGATCATTATAAGCTCATCAATTTACTGCTATATATCAGCTACTTCTGCATTTTATGATGCCCAGGATTGTTCATCAAAAGTCATACCAGCCATTGCATGTGTGTTAATAGATAAAGAGAAGTGAGTACTAAAACTTATTGTATTAAAGGATTGTACAGTCGATATTCACACAAGTAAAATAGACCCGTCCGAGATCAGGCCTTTAAAACTATGCAAACATTTATCACTAAAATTCAAGAGTATGCGGATAGCATGGTAAAGTATACATATTTTTATGTATATTATTATATTTTCCTCTGATTCCAGTCTTCCTATATTAGCCTGATACAGCTTTAGAACCTGTGTCCAATCCCAATGAATCAGAAGTGCAGAACAATGGACTAACAGGGGTATTAGGAGGAGCAACAAAAGGACTTGCTGGCTGGGCTGTCTCATCTATTCAGTCAAGGGTAGGAGCTTATTGATCACACTCTGAATTACGATATTCTAATCATATAAGGTCATTTTAGTTTGTTTCCCCCGTAGGTGAAATAGATAGACCTTTATCATCTCCACAACTGATTCCTGATAATCACATTACTGCCAATGGAGTGGAGAAGCCTGTTACCCTCAATTCTTCTTTAATCAACTTGACCACGCTGGATGATTCTGTAGGAAATGAGGGCTGGGATAACGATAGTAATACATCTGTAGACTTCCCACTTTCATCCGATAATAACGATAATACCTGGGGTAATATAATGGATATTTGATCGTTTTATGGTAACTTACCAATTTCTATACAGGATCTCCCCGTGACACTTTCCTCCATTCTTCCGACCACAGTCTTGCATCTCCTGCCTCTTCTATTATTACTTTCAGTCATACAACTAAAGCACAAAATCCGATGAAATTGGGGTCAAAGAATAAGAATATTGGTAAGCATCATGTATAGACTAGATCAATATGTCACTTAATACATTCATAAGATCTAGACGATGGAATGTCGACACCATCACCTTTATCATTTGCTGAAGCTGTATCACCCACAACTGGTAATAAATCAGACCGAAAAGCAGAGCTTGAAAGACGAAGAGAAGAACGTAGACAGGTAATTAAATTAAATCTATCCACAAATGCGAATGAAAACTAATCAATATAAATCAATTAGCGTATGGCAGAGTTGCGTGAGAAGAAGAAATCAAGTACTGGAGCTAGGAAGATTGAAAATGCTGACATATAAAGAGCCTTTATTGCTGGATATAGAATAAAAGAAAAATTAATACCATCATCTGTATTTGAAGGCTTGTTTGATATTGTAAAAGATTCTTTTAGTATTGAGTAGTGGATGGTTTAAATCACCATTATTGACGAAACGAAGACAGAAAATGTGATACATGCTCTCCGAGCCACGCTTTATTTTTCATATATATGTTAACTTTTTAATATACAAGATAATAATAAAAGTAATACATATCCCTTTCTCCCTTGTATCTTTCAAGCTAAGCATAAAGTAATTCATTTTTTTTCGGGGAGGGATAATATAAAAATGTAATGTATAAGATGTGATAATATAGAGAATAATATAATATAAGTAAAGAATCACCAGAATCGATACCAAGGGCGGGTGTGTATCACATTTTCTGTCTTCGTTTCGTCAACAATGGTTTTTTGGTTTATAGGGGAGTGGTAGCTCCATTTATTGAACGTCTGTAACACACGTCAACAATGGTATTGCTTGTCGTTCCTAAACTAATCCCAGTTGACTCCACTCCGACATCCAATGTGATACTATTGTTCATAGAAGAAAAAATTGAATTGGTAATCTTGGCACTCGTACTGAGGTAAAGTAATATTGGTCAAAAGTGTCTGAATTAAGACTGCAATGGGTGTGAGTCTTTACCTCTTGAATTGAGTTTCCTAGTTCAATTGCCTTTGTACTGGAAGCACCTCTTATTGAATGGGCATTGTAACGGGTTGTATCAATTCCTGCTAGTTCCATTTCTCTTTTGATCCAATTTGCCACTGTGGACGGTTGTACCAAATTTGAATCCTTTTCAGGTTGGTCCAAATAGGTCAGAAATAGAGTATGATTTTCAGGAAGTATCTGTAATGTTTATAAGTCATAACATAACAAGTCAGCTATATAAGTTACCAAATATAGAACTGACATAAATGGGATATGTCGATCATTTACTTAAAAGGATATCAGATAATCAGCCAGTGAAATATAACTGAGAGAGAAGAAATCTCTCAGGCTGAATCTGAATACACTCAGGGATTTAAGCGTATGTGAATTCTGCTTTGATAATCATATATCACACACTGGGAAAATACACCATTTTACCCAGGCTCAATATCTCACTCTGCATTAAGCATTATTAACACTCAACTATTATGTTCCCATACGCTATAACTATATTACATACACATATATCATTACCAAGATAATATTCCCACAAGCTATTAGCTCATCACAGACTGACATATTTCCCATGACTAACTTATCTGTTCATTCCCACAGATCAAATCCATTTAATATAAATACCCATCAAGTTTACATACAATAGAGGATTATATCTCACCCTTTATTATACGTATACGTAACCACACCTCTTTTAACATTTCACAATAAAGGTTAATCTAATCGAACCTCTTGTTGTTTTCTACTGTTGATTTTTTACACTTTTTTTTTGTATTTGCTCACTCCTTGACCAAATACTTCAGTATCATTTCACTATGCTACTCAGATTTGCCTCAAATGCAGTCGCTGGTATTTGAGCAGCCATTTTTTTTTAATTGACCAATCATATTGAAGCAAGACTTGATGGTAATATGGGTGAGAAGATTATAACTGTTGTAAGCACTTGATAACTTGTATTGGAATGGTCTATGAGATGGATATAGTATATACTAAAGTAAATAAGCTTGGTTGTTATAGGAAAAATGCTTTTTTCCTTGTTTTACATTGATTGATATTCTCGATATTTTTTATTTCCTTCTATTCATTTCTTGAAATAATTTAATTTGCCTCACAGCTGTTTATGATGGTAGAAATAGGCCATTTTCTGAGTATGAATTTACTCTAAAAAACAATAAAGATACCAGGACCCGATTATTTCTTCTCTTCCTTCCTTCAGTATAAAAAACCTATTTAATAACCTATATAATCACTTGGATACATTACAATATTTACTCATTACTTGTCTATTGTTTGCAATGTAACAAAGTATTGCAGATGTCATCACATTACTGCACATTCAAGAGATGAGTAGAACTGATATTGATATAATTGTTATTATTTATTGTAAGTGGAATTGGATAAGATATAATGTATAAAGGGATGAGTAAGATATAAAGTATAGATAGTGTAGATAGTAGATAAGGTATAATCGAGATAGTTAAAGAAGAAAGGAAACTTGGAGATAATAATATTGATAATTGTTGTTTATAGATATGTTAACTGACCAGCATTGTGGGAGAGGTTTGAGTTGAATAAGTAATATGGAGAGATTACACGGTATGTGTTCTCTAATGATGAATGGTTTTCTGGTGTTTTAACTAACCCGACTTGGGCAGTGATTTGGCTGATGTGGATGACAGCGTATGTGGGGGTTCTGCCTGCCTTTGTCATCTTTACCAGTGGAATCTTGCTGTTGAAATTGCAGGCCATATGCGCTTTAGCTACTTCAACAAGAACAAGCTGAGATTCTACTTCATTGTGTATATGTGTAAAGAAAAAAACGGTTGTGCCAATGAACCAATATTTCTCAAGACGATTACGATTGCTATGGATACAATATGTTAATATGTAATATAAGTACCATATCTGATTACTTACTTTGCAACAGATGATTCAAACATGATATGCTGGTTACCGCGACGGTACTCATTGATATGAGTACGTCTGTATACAGAAGAAAAGAGATTAGAATTTATCAGTGCACGGCCAGCGAGAGTGATCATTGTGTTGGGTAGTTGGAGTAGTAATGGAGCACCAGAAGAGCGATTATAGTATCTGATAAGTGCTTGTTTTAATATTGGGTTACTTAACGGACTGGTGATAAAGCTTGGATAGTTATTGTCAGTATTACTGATGTCGAAATCAGGTTTAATGGGTGACCACAATTGTGGAGAATCTGGATCACCGGAAGAGCAGTTTATAAAAGTGTTGTCACTATAAGGACGTTTGGATTTGAGGTTTAATTTGGACTTGATGTCGATTGCAGATAGTATATTGTTTTGGATTGCAATTCTTTCAATCAAGTTTCCAGCGTTTGTTCCACTATCAACTTTGGATTTGATTAACTTGGAATATCTTCCAATTGTTCTTTCTAATGGGCGAGTGCTGTATGCCCTCATCGGCCCGAGATTACGTACAACGTATGGAATATGAGTTAGATAATGATTCACGGGACGGAAAACACTCTTCGACAACCTCTTTTCTCCTATCTCTTTCTTTAAAAATTTGTGCCAGTCTCCAAAGCACCTATAAATAATAGTTTGTAAGTTATATCGCTAAATAGTATATATTTATTCAACTTACACCTCCATCTTCTTGACTTGCTCTCCATTCAACTCCCATTGTAGTGCCAGACTACACCCCAGAGACAGACTGTACAAGGCCTTCCTTGCATCTACATTCTCCAACATCGGACAAACAACTGTAGGAACAGCGTACAAAAGAAAATCAATATAATCGATCATTCTCGTTCCATCCCTTCTTCTAAAGATGTTTTCCCAAGTTCCCTGGAATGATGTAGGTATGAAACATCTTGACTCCTCAATGGTCTCACCGATCACCTTAATCTTCTCCTTAGTTATTTCGAAGGGATACCCCTCAACATTGGGCTCCTTCTCAGAATTCAAATAATAAAAATGGTTTTTCGAGCTAGCCTTTCCACTGGTGGGAAAAGTCAGTAGCTCGTATACCAACTTCGCCACACCACCACCCAACAGATGCATCTCATCTAATCCAAAAAAGAGAGCACCACAGAAACTGGGAAGATCAGAGAAGATTGTTGGCTTCTTTAGCCCATTGACCTAAGGAAGATTTAGTCATTTTACCTTGACTATCAATTTATTACTTACATCATCACCATTCACGAAGTCAATTTTCTTTCTCAATGGTGCCGAGGTATCTAGCAAATACTGACCATGTGGATGATTATCGGGATGTTCAGCTGTACCAAGACAGATACGACAGAGATTCTTACTATTATGGCCTGCGTGATGTATAAGCTCCGATATACCAACAATATCTCCAGTGGCCATTACGAGATGCACCCTGGCACGACACACTTCTTCACCACCCATCTTCACAATTATTCCAGCAGTACTCAACTTCTTTAGCTCATCAATCAGAGGAGACAAGAAAGAATCCAAGTTGGCAGGTTTTTTGGGACCGGGCAAGATAGCCAGTTGGATCATTGAATTATCCTCAGATCTAGTGTATGAGATAAGTATATGATTTCTACTCTAATATTATAAAACTGGCTAACCTGTAGGAAGGATCAATATTCAGGATACTGGCATGGAACATCGTCATGCTTCTCTTGCCTTTTTTCTGGTTAACAAAACCATCTACGAACAACATGACATATACATTTATCATTTCTGATTCACAAGAAAGTTTGCTGGCATATCTCTTAAGTATGGCTCCATCATGTATATCTGTCAATACACCAGTTGTTCGCTCACGATTTTCAGGATACATCAACTGGCTTCTGAGCTTGTCATTTCCTAGTCTGATTGCTATCTGCTCTCCTAAAGGCATCATTTTCATTTTTTTGGCTGCTTTTACCACACCATTCACTTTCTTGTACCTCTTTGCATCACAATGGATACATGATTCATCAAAGTCGACATTGTCACTCATTGTATTAAACAACTTACATCCATTAACACAGACGTCGTATTCATCAGATTTCAAGCCAGCTTTCTTCTTCATTAAGCGATCAAGCACGTCATGGTGCAATATCTGACCGTTGGGCTCTGTTGAATAGTACAAGGTAAGATTATATCATACACAACTAGATAATTACTATTTACCAATTCTGTCATGGTTGATTCTCATAGTTTCCATAAGATTCACTAGTTCTCTATGCATTTCCTGGGGAGCTGCATATTTGGTGACAATGTTCGATAACCAGATACTAAGTAATTCAGAATAGGGAAAGGTATTTTCACCTAATCTGACAAGCTCATACAACTTGGCATTATCAACACTGGAATTGGCCGGTAGTCCGACGTTTTCAAAAGATGGCCCTTAAAATTGCTTCAGCATTTCAAGTAATCTACATTTATTGTACACATATTTACCTTCAGTAGCGGCAAGTTCATCGACTACAGAAGTTGCTCCATCTTGTACCTTCTTTGAATGGATCAATCTGATATGATCGTTGTAGCTCTTGCTACGGCTGAATACTTTGGAGCAAGTTTTACATTCGTAAACAGTAGCATTCTCGTTGCTAATTCTGATTCTCTTGGAAGATGATTGGATGGACATGTTGATATTGTTAAGGTTAAATGAAGGTAAGGGTAACAATTATGAATTTGATACAGTTTAAATACTCTTTTCCTTCTGTGATATTTTTAGATCTTATTTTGACAGAGCGGGTGATGAATATCAACTTCAAAAAATAAAAGAAAAAAGTGTAAAGGAGACAGATAAGTGAATCAGACCGAAAAGAAGATTGATTGCTTTTTATTATTACAAAATGGATGAGAGTATTCATACCAAAAAGTTATAAGGAGAATACATCTTGATCATACTTGATCCAATTACGCATTTCAATACAGGGGAACAATCTATCAAGTGTCCTTATGAAGTGAGACCATGAGGATGATCTGATCTGAGATGAATACATATAAGTCTTCTAATGAATCGTAGCCCATCTATTGGATACTCTTGTTACTCGGCATGGCGTGTTTAAGGAAGTATGAGAGGATTTAAGGTATTGATCATTCCTCCTTCTTCTCCTGTTTTTGCCTCTGCTTCTGTTTCTCTTGCTGGTCCTTCTTCTGTGTCTGTTGATTCTCCTTGTTCTTCTTCTTCTCCTCCCAAAAAAACTAAAAAGACTACCCGTGTAAGACAGGCACGTATTACCAGGAGTGCTAAGAAAGGTAAATGATGACAAATATTTAGCTTAATTAAGTCTAATCTATTTATTATAGCCCAAACAGACTAAGAAAATTTTTCCTTCCCTCTTTCTTCTTTCTTATTGTAATAAATGGGATATTATCTTTGCTCTGTCTATCTTTACTTATCGTTTCTGTTAGCATATTATAGGAATTCACATTATACAAGTATTCTATAAAGGCCGTGGTTCTTATCACGAGATGTTCCTTCTCGGCTGATTACTTTTGTTATTAATAATACTTACATTCTTTCATCTCTTTAATAGCTATAAAATATAAACACTTGGGCCTCACTTAATAAGGTCTACCCCCTAAACATTCTTTACGGCTTGAACATGTAAGTACCCTATTATGCCTCCAGCACGTCTATCTATTACTAACACTATTCCAATAGGAATACTACCTGTTCTCACTGAATAAACTCTTTAAATTGTAAGTCATATTTCTACTTTATACAACTGTTAATATATACTAATATAATCTATTTATAGTTATCATCCAAGCCTATGAATGATTAATGTCAGATTGCATATTTACTCCTCTTCTCTGATTAACATGGTGCTCGTAATATAAAGTAAGTATTTGCATCAATCAGGTCTTGTTTATAGTCTATCAAATACAAATAGCCATCCCAAGTATAATGTTGATAAAGCTAGTTTAGAGTAGAATAGTTACTCCATATTTATACCAAATACCAATAAAAATCATTTTACGTACTATATATTTGGATATGAGCACTTGTATTCCTAATTAAGGCTTGTTTATGAAGCAAATGTTTTCTATAAAACTTTAGCCTCATGAGGCAAATGTTTCCCTAAATTACAGTGTAGAGTGATGCTAAAGTTTTCTACTAAAGATTAGCCTCATGAGGCAAATGTTTCCCTAAATTACAGTGAAGAGTGAAGCAAATGTTTTCTATCAATTATTAGCTTCATGAGGCAAATGTTTTCCTAAATTACAGTGTAGAGTGAGGCTAAAGTTTTCTATTAAAAATTAGCTTCATGAGGCAAATGTTTTCCTAAATGACAGTATAAAGTGAGGCTAAAGTTCTCCATGAAAATTAGCATTTTTAGGCAAATCATTAGCACAGTGTGAGCGTAATTTGTACAATTTGAGGCTCCTTTTTTCATATAAATTTATGTCGATATACAACTACCGGTAAATGAAAAACGCTACTTTGAGTAGTATAGTGTTTGAATCACTATGGATGAATGTGTGGTAGTAGATAGGGTAAATTGGGATATATACCCCAATTACGAACTTTCAGCCAATGATGTTGATTTCACTTTTGATTAGTAATCATGGTGGAAATGAGTGAAAAGATAAAAGTCAACATCTTGTATTTAAAATGCACTGCATACGTTTAATAAAGGTACATTTATCCATTGAATGATTTTTTAGAGCAGAATAATGTCATTTATAGCATGAAATATACTATTGTGTATTTGAAATAGAAGGAAGTGGTTAACTAACAAAATAGAGAAAGACAAGGTAGAGTAATTTTTGAGACTATGTTTATTTTATAAATGATAGAGTCAGAAGTGTCTCTCACGACAAGAACCCCCTTTCAATCACTTCAATTGATTGTGGTATTTATATGTTTGAGTGCCTTGTTTGAATTGGCGGCATGTACTTGACAGAAGATCTAATTATGGATTGAATGTTTAGTTGATAAGTGAATATAGAACAGATCTGATGATCCTAGTGGATGAGGATTGTTGTCAGTACTCATATATTATCACATTCTAGAGACTTGCCCCATTAGATTAACTAATTCATTCCTATACAATTATCTCCTTACGTATAACACTGACATTCCTGATCATTCATTTCACTATTGACATTCTTCACTTCTTTACACTATGGTCCAATGCTGGGTAGTAAAGTCATCAAACTTTTTAAAATTAGTACATCAACTACTCAACATTTAAGCAGGGACGTTGAGTAGTTATGATATTCATTGATACACTGTTGAGTAGTGGGTAACTGTCAGCTGGGTAGGAATTAATCAGTATAATTCCCGGTTGGGTAGTTATTCATAAACATGTTTGGTAGTTATGATATTGTGTGATCTCTTGTTGGGTAGCAACTAACCAACTATGATTGGTAGCACTTTACTACAATGATCTACTACTGGGTAGTAATCCATCAGTTATGCTTAGTAGCAATTAAATAGAATGATCTACTGTTGGGTAGTAACTCTCAAACCATGATTAGTACTACTACACAGAGATTTCGAGAGCATTTACTCTTACACAAGTTTGATTAAGCCGATTGTGCTATAGTTATTAATAGATAGATTATAGTTACTATTACACATTACAGTAGACACAGAAGTGGTTTATGGTTTGAGAGAATGTTTTTATTTGTTTAAAATGGTTTAATAACATAATAATAGACTATTTATATATTATAAGGATGTATCCATATTATTAGAACTGCCTTTTGAGCCTTTTGCCAAACATCATACATCAAAGTTCTAAATAGAAAGAGATTATTAGAAGTATAAATAGTTAGCTCTGCACAAGTATTTATTTGTTTGATTACTTTACTATAGTACCGAGAATAACCTACGTTTGGATCATTACTTGACTTGAATAGAGAGAAGAAGTCTTTCTAAAGAGTGAAAGTACATGGATAAGCTTATCAAAGTATAAATACTAAACTTCTTGGTACTTGAAAGCAAAATAGAGTAGCCTACAAATTCAGGTATAAAAGTAATGTGGTTAATGTCTATTTCCTTTGAAAGCTATACTATACTACCTTGAATATATCAGATTGTTAATGAAAGAGTACTATTCAAGACTATTAAAGTATTGTATAAGTAAAGATTATGTTCTATACAGTCTAAAGTTATTTACCTTTCTATAAACTGGCATCCACAGTTATTTCACTTTAATTATTTATCATGTTAGGTAGTAAGAAAGACAGATACATATTTACTTCACTAATACCAGGTTAATGATAGATCAAAAGCACATATTAAAATTAAAGAAAGAGAAGAAGAAGATAACAGAATGAAAATGAAACAGTGAGATTTATTATTCTGTTATGACAAAACCATTGAGGCCTATTTCATATAAGGAATTAGTCATTACACAAAAACAGTGTCAAAATAAATAGTTACCACATTCTCAACCAGTGCTTCCTCCCTCTGTGTAACACAAACCAATTCAATTAGTTAACTATCATAATAAAGAAGACTATATCGTATAGCTTACCTGAATTCTACGTCTTTCGACTTGTCGTTCACTTTTCATTGCTTCTTGAATCAGAAGTTTGGCGGCCCATTGATTCTTGCATCGGTGAATGGGAAAGCCGAAGTCACTTATTTTACCCTCAAGCTTGAGGGCATAAAACAGCTTTTGTTGTTCGGAAAGCTGACCCCAAAAGGCAAAGTCAACTCCATCCTCCTTCATCCTCAGACGCATCTCTCTGGTCATCAGCTTAAACTGCAAGCGAACAAACTTCTTTCTCTGTGCCATTATAGGACGACCAGTATTTACCTCCCCATGAAGATAAGTTATCAGGGCATTAATACGAACAGTGCCACTGGGCACTCTGCTGGTTCTGGTAGGAACAAAGCCTACCAATGCTTCCGTCATGATTGACTTGATATCCCTCGGACCTTTGATATCTGGGTATGATATCAAACGAAGGATCTCTCTTTCGAATGCAAGTTGATCAATTCCTATACAATCCAATTTAGGCGTTATTCAGTTCGAATGAAGTTTATAAATACTACCTGCATCCCCTTCTGCAATCATCTCTTGGACTGATGGAGGGTTCAATCCAAATCCAAGTCTTTCGTTGATCAACAACATCAGACGTTCAATAGATGCTGATTTATCTGGTAGATAAAACTTATATAAAAACAAAAGGGAATTGATAGAACTCAATAAAAGGGTATGATCTTTATTACAGTTAAATATAGGTACTCTTATATAGTTATTTGGAAATATGGTTTTATAAGCTAAGGGTATGTAGCCTATCCTTAGATAAGGAGACTACAATACAATTTCTATATGAACAGGTGATGATAGCCAGTAAGAGTAAAGGGATGTATATCCATTACTCATGATTACCAGTGTATGTGGTTATAAGGGAGTTAGCTTGAGGAGCTTAGTACAAGATGATGTAGTTTGTCCGGATAAGCAATCATGTTTACTTGCATGACGAGTGTTTTTCTTATAACAGTTCCACTGTTACATTCAAATCATTTTATCTTTCATTGAAACTCAGGGTTAATACCAAGTTACCGGATTGTGAGTTATAATCAAGGTCAGACTTTATTTATCGCACCAATATGCTGTATGGATACATCAGATGCCATCCGTCTTGACATTTGATCTTCATTACTGGCATTGTCATTGGCACTATTGCGGTTATTGTTGTTATTTATTTTATTTAGCTATAGTAAAAGCAGTAATAGAATCAATTGTACTTTTATATTCAATCCCAAATCTCAATATAAAGTTCAGTGTCAAATTGATCATCAATAATAAACTTTCTTTGGTCAAATAACAAACATAGTTCCTCAACGATATTAGATGTAAACATTCACTTGCAGATGATAACAAAAGGAAAGAGGTACAGAGGTATTACATGTGTTTATTATTAAATAAAAATAGAAAAAGTATAAATACATCCCAATAAACAATTAATATACAACATACCTATTCAATTCCTCATTAAACAATATTAACAATGCTTCCTCCATTCAAGAAATTAAAGATTGCCAATGATGCATTAGTCGAGGATCGCAAAAAGATGATCTGTAGCAAATGTCTACTTGAGTTCAGGAGCTATAGGAGTTTAAAGAATCATGACCGTACGCATTTGATTTTGGAAGATTCTGAAGAGGTGGTTGAAGAGGGCTCCTCAAGTTCGATCACCACAATCATTAATGAGCCTTTATCCTCAATGCCGTATCAAATCGATGAAGGTACATATAAACGATGGGGTGTTCATCAATCCCAAGCCTATACTCTTACTTACATGTAGATAAAAGTAGTATCATCCTTTGATCCTCTTGCTCCAAGAAACTTCAAGTCTTCTTGTGTATTTGATGATAAGCATAAAGGACACATGTACAATGAGAAGATAATTACTGATGATTCTTTTCCAACGTCTCATCTTCTAAGTATCCAGTTGACTGATATTGCTGAAGTACTAATACGATTCAGCCATTACTACACTTTATATGATTGAATCTCCGTATGCAAAAGTATCTTTATATTAGTGGCTTATGAATGTATATAGTCAAGATCTCACTAAAGAACAAGGGATCTTGGTCTTTTTTATAAGGAATAAACAATATAGTCAATTTTGATATACTTGCTTAGTCCCGACTTTTTGACACATTCGAATTAACTGCACATTAATTCTCAATTGCAACTAAGTTTGCCCTTTCAACTGAATGCCGTCGTCAGTTAGAGAATCTTCTAAACACTGCCATGAGAGATCATGAGAAGATTGCTAAGGGTATAGCATTTACATATTAATAATTATACTTTCCATTACTTACTAAAGACTGTATCTATAGAATACCAACCAAAGATCCTCAGTGCTGATAGTGTGAGGACCTTGTTGAAGGAAAAGACAGGAATAAAAGCTCATAATTACGATGTCTGTGTTGTATAATACCTAGTAGTGTCCACCACTCTAGACACTATCCAACTATGTCTTATTGGTTCTATCTTCCTAATCGACAATGACCTATCAACTGGATCCCTTCACATGATCTCATTAGGTTAATTCATTATGTTCTTAATATTATTGTACATCCGCTTAACATTGACGTTCCTTGAACTATTCAGTACCGAATATCAGGAATACCCAATAGAGGATCCACGATCTATTTAAGAGCAGTTCTGATCTTTCTTAATAATGTCATATCCGGATAATCCTCTCTAGTTATCGTTTATCCCTATAAACGTTTACTCATAACTACATCTAATAGGTTCACTACATTGAACGAGTCATATAACATGGATCATAGTTTAACACTCATCGATAGTTTAGCCGTATCTCTTTTCTTATAAATAGTCTTGTTGTTTTCTTAATTAATAAACAATAATCTTACTCTTGGTCTGATTACTTTTATCGTTCCTTACTATTTTATTACGTTTGTATACTCGTATACAACATTTTTTTTAATCAATTCCATATTGTAATTTTTTATCACTCCACAAAACTCCTTATTTGTATCCTTTACACTTTATCTTATTTAAACTTTACACTTACCTATTATGTCACTTTCTACTGTTAACTCCAAAGTTAATTCTTCTTCTTCTGTTGTCTCTGATGACATTTATACTTCTTCTCCAATGATCTTAGATCACCCTGAAGTCAATACTTCCAGTGTGAACAGCTCTCCCGTAGATGCTAATCATAAACACTCGGGCGTCAATACTGATGGAGCATCTGAATCACTTGATTCCTCTATAGCTGCTTCTATTTTTGCTATAAGGAAAACCATTACTATTCTTTCGTCCAAAGCTGCACAGATTGCTACGGAACTTGCTCTTGCTGGGAATGCTAGTGACAGTCAATTTGATGATTTACGTCGTCAAAGGGATTTGATCTTACAGGATCTCAAGTCAACTTCGGCCATGCTTGAAGTAATGCTGAAAGACCCTTCTTCCAATTCTACATTTTCTTCTTCTCTTTCAACCTCATCTGGTTCGAGCTACGCTCACTCTGCTGTTTCCAACATCGTTCCCAGGGATTTACCCAAGTTTCAATGGACGGCTACTCATTCTACCAATCACCCAGGAAATATCTATCCTGACCTCCCTACGGCTCTTATGTTCTTTGAAGATTCGCTTAATCTGTACAAGCTGGATTTCGATCACAATTGGTATCGACTCATTCCTACCAGTCTCTCTGTAGACCAACGATTATGGCTTAAGGAATACATGGAAAGCAAGAACAACGTCGTTCCTACTTGGGCTCTTTTCAAAAGAGACTTCATCGCTCGCTTTGGGGTTTCTCCTTCGGATGACAAATCTGCTTGTGCCTCGGAACTAATGACCATCAAGATGTCGAATACTGAGACAATTGATACGTTTAATGACAGGTTTAACAATCTCCGTCGTCGCTCCGCTATTTTTGACATGTCTGTTCTGTACACTGCCTACACTGATGGTTTGCCTGCTGTCCTCATAGACCGTTTGGATTGCTTTCTGCTCACTTTGACTCCTGCTGAAAAAGGAAACGTCGATATCGTCATGCCCAAGGCAAAGGAACTCTATTACAAACTTTACAAGGCTAAGAAATTAGTCTTCCATGATTCATTGGTCAGCGGTACTCAGTCTGGAAAAAGATCATCTGAACCAACCAGATCCTTGGATTCAAAACGCTCCAAGTATGCCCCTTCTTCTGCTATCTCATCATCTGCCTTCAAAAAGAATGGTTCTGTACCCGAGAAACATTGCACCTATCATAAGGTCAATACTCATAACACTGTTGACTGCCGCGGGTATGCTTCTTTTTTAGAAAAAGGAAATAATGCTGCTCCAATGAAAGGTACTTGTTTCAAATGCGGTGAAGAAGGCTGGTCGCCTAGACATAAATGTACCACTGCTAAGCGGTCCTCTGAAGATTCTAAAAGGCCACAAGTCTACCGTTATATGGCTTATTCGCCCGAGGAATCTCATGATCCAACCCACACTTCTCCATCTTCTCCTCCTGCTCCTTCATCTCATGGTGATATGGATGTTGATGAAGAAATAGAAGTCAACACAGTTGCTCAAAACTGTAAGTATCATATTAAATTTTCACAACCGCCTGTATTAAAGTCTAACTCGATTATCATACCGGTTATTATAGAACAGTACAAAACCTATGCCTTGGTGGATACTGGTAGCGAAATTAGTATCATTACTCCTGACTTTCACTCCTTCCTCCAGACCAAGATTATTCCAAACAGTTCTGGCACCATTCAACTTGGTTGTGCAGATGCTAAACGGTCTAGAATAGGAAAAACTGTATTAAACGTTCTTTATAATAAAATTAATATTAAACATACTTTCAATATCTTTGCTTTCTTCACTGCTGAAAACATACCTATTTGCATTGGTTTGGATCTCATGTCTAAATTGAATATTGGTATAACAGGCTTAGTAACATCATTTTCGGATAACATCGGTCCTAAGGTTCCTGATCCTATCGATCCTGATAACATTAAACCTAATAATAGTCCTTATGGCACTACTGAAGAAAGACAATTACTTATTAATAAAATCAATCCTCTTCTTAAAGAGAACTCTAACATTGATATGAAGTCTACTTTCTGTAATTTACCTGGAGCAGTTATTCATCTGGACACTAAACCGGGAGCTGTGGCTTACCGAAGACAGTATCCATTACCTGTCACGTATAAAGATGTTGTTCTTGAACAAATTCAGAAGTGGAAAAGTGAAGGTGTCATCGAGTTAGCCCCTTCACACACAGCTTACAACAGTCCTCTTCTGGTCGTTAAGAAGAAAGACTTGGAAGGTAATTACACCTTAAATAAACCTAGAGTAGTCATGGACGTTAGAAAACTGAATGAAATACTTGTTGTCTCTGATCGTCAACAGTTACCATTGATTTCAGATATACACCAAAAGATTGGTAAATCTTCTATCCATACTCTAGTGGACATCCACAGTTGTTTTACTAGTTTCCTAGTAGCTCCAGAGGATAGAAATAAGCTGTCATTCACATGTCCATTCACAAATCAACAGTACAGATATGTCAAAGCATGTTTTGGTATTACTTTCGTAGGTAATGTCGTTCAACGTGTACTCACAAATCTATTTGCTGATCTGCCGTATGCTAATGTATACATTGATGACATAACTATTAGCACTTCTCCACCTCTGTCATATCATACTGAGTGTGTAGCTGAAGTAATTCGACGTCTTACACGAGCTAATTTGGTATTAAACCCAGACAAGGTTGTACTTGCTCAAAGACATATACATATATTAGGATGGTCTATTGTTAGTAATGGAGGTCTCATTCCTGATCCTCGTAAGATTTCTAATGTTCATACCTGGCCTATCCCTACCACTGGAAAAATGATTCAACGGTACCTTGGTTTTGCCAACTATTTCCGTAACTCTATTCCAATGTTTGCTAGTATATGTGCTCCTCTAGACAGCCTTCGTAACGAGAAGAGTCTAGCTGGTATTTGGAACAATAGACACACTGAATCTTTTTATGCCATACAAAAAGCTCTATCTTCTGCTCCAATCCTCTCACCACCTGACCTAACAGTCCAGTTTCAAGTTGCTACAGACGCTAGTAACACTGGCATCGGAGGTGTTTTATACCAAGTCATCAACGGTAACATTCGTTACGTTGCCATGGCTAGCCGTAAGCTCTCTCAGTCTGAATGTAACTACAGCACTACTAAACGAGAATTACTTGCTATTGTTTATATGCTCACGAAGTTTCACAAATGGTTGTTTGGCATCCATTTCACACTTCATACTGATCATAAAAGCTTGATATATCTTCACACACAAGAGTCTCCTAATGCTCTTATGTTAAACTGGTATGAAACTATCTTTAGTTATTCTTTCAACATTATTCATTTACCTGGTGTTAAGAATATTATCCCTGATGCACTTAGTCGATTGTTTTCTGATGATAACAATCTGGAGGGGGGCAATTACACCAGTAATAATAATAATAAGAAAAAGAGAAGTTTCACAACTTTCTCGAAACAGTCCAGAACTAGTCAACTGGACTCACCTTCTCAATCACGTGAGAATGAACGTATACACAGAGTAATGAAATATGCAGATTACATTACACCACCTCCAGATAAACGTGAAGAGATAATCTTCAAAGCACATCTGCTTGGTCACTTTGGTGTTAATGCTGTTGAAGACTCTATACATGCTGATAAATTGCACTGGACAAATATGAGAAAAGACATCGAATGCATACTGAGTCAATGTATCCAATGTAATAGATTCAATATTACAAAGATTGGATATCATCCTCCTAGAAGTGTACTTCCTGATGGTCCTTTGGATCATTGGTGCATGGATTTAGGATCCTTCGATATAACCTCTGCCAGTGGAAACAACTTTATGTTAGTACTAGTTGACTACTATACAAGATTCACCATATTACGTGCTCTTCCTGATAAGCAGAGTACAACTATCGCTAAGGAACTATTGAACATTTTCTGTCTCTTTGGGTTTCCTAAGATTATCAATAGTGATAATGGAACCGAATTTGTAAACGAACTAGTGACACAAATGATTCTTATGAGTGGCATAGACAGACGTCTGTCACTTCCTTACTCACCCATGGGTAACTCAGTCAATGAAGCCTATGTCGGTCTTGCTAAACGTACAATCATTAAACAACTTCAAGGAGTTAAACATGACTGGGATTTATATCTCAATTGTACACAGTATGCTCTTAACTGTAAGTTTGCTCGGTTACATGGTTCCAGACCATACACAGTTTTATTCAATAAACATCCAAATGACTTCATTGATTACACCAGTGTTAGTCCTACCATTAACATTGAAGAAGCTGATACTGAAGCCATTGACAAAAAGTTAGAGCATGTCACCAATACTGTTATCCCTGCACTATCTAAAAAGATAAAGGAAAGGCAACAGAACGATCACGATAACTTCATGAAGAGACATCGTATCATCAACACACACTTTCCTATCGGAAGCGAAGTGTATGTCAAGAATATCGAGAAACGATCCAAGACGGATGCTAATTATGTAGGTCCTCTTATCGTTGCCAATCTCACCACCAACGGATCATATGTTCTTCAGTGGAAAGGAAACAAAACTCTCTTTTACAGAGATGTCCCTACCACTCAAATTAAGCTTGCCACAACTGATAGTAATCCTGATAGTGAAGTCAGATATGAAGTTCAAGCTATTCTCGATCATGAGAGAACAGGTTCGGAACACTTCTATTTAGTCAAATGGAAGGATTACACCGAAGATGCTAACTCTTGGGAACCATACTCTAACTTCGATTCTGATCATCATATAATCATATACTGGAATCGTCGTAAGGAACCCAATCCTCACATACCTGCACCTAAAACAGTTAACAGTCAAAGGTTCAAACCTAGAACTATTTCTACAACTGATGGTAACACTACCTTTCCTAAGGGTAATACTACCAATACACCAAGTAATAATAACAGACCTATAAGTAGAACTACCAATGTTAACGGTAATACTTCCAGATCTAAACACATTATTACTAGATCAAAGGCTAACTACCTTAAGTAATTGACTTGTCTTTTTCCGTACTTTTTACCTACTGGGTTTTTTATCTTACACGTTTTTATCGACTAACTAATTACTACGATCATTTCTTTTATATACGCAACCACAAACTTATCGTTACAAACTTCCATATATGCATCAATCATGTTAATATGTCATTGTCTGGAGGAGGGCTATGTTGTATAATACCTAGTAGTGTCCACCACTCTAGACACTATCCAACTATGTCTTATTGGTTCTATCTTCCTAATCGACAATGACCTATCAACTGGATCCCTTCACATGATCTTATTAGGTTAATTCATTATGTTCTTAATATTATTGTACATCCGCTTAACATTGACGTTCCTTGAACTATTCAGTACCGAATATCAGGAATACCCAATAGAGGATCCACGATCTATTTAAGAGCAGTTCTGATCTTTCTTAATAATGTCATATCCGGATAATCCTCTCTAGTTATCGTTTATCCCTATAAACGTTTACTCATAACTACATCTAATAGGTTCACTACATTGAACGAGTCATATAACATGGATCATAGTTTAACACTCATCGATAGTTTAGCCGTATCTCTTTTCTTATAAATAGTCTTGTTGTTTTCTTAATTAATAAACAATAATCTTACTCTTGGTCTGATTACTTTTATCGTTCCTTACTATTTTATTACGTTTGTATACTCGTATACAACAGTCTGCCCTTCAGGATGCAAGCTATTCAAGTTGACAGACAACGAGCAGAGGTGTCCCCATTGTAATAGTGAAAGATATAATCCTCCAGAACATGGTAAAGCATTAGTACCTACATGTACTATGAAAATGATGTCTATTGGTGATCAGCTTTCAGAGTTATTATCAGATGATGTGAGCAGGGAGAAGCTGCATTTTCGACATAAACGTGAGAGCCTTCCTGGATATATCACTGACTACTTTGATGGTGATAATTACAAGGCTTTGAAAGCAGCTAATATGTTCAACTCTCCTGACGACATAGCAATTGTTTTGTATGTTGATGGCTTTGTCACCCAAAAAAAGTCCAAACAAGAACTAGTAATTGTGCATGTCTTGGTATTGAATTACGATCCTTCACCAAGGTAGATCTAATCCACAGCTGATAAAGATTACTTACACAAATGCTTTTAGATATACCGATGAATATATGTTCCAGTTAGCTGTCATTTCAGGGAAGATCGTAGACCTTGATTCTTATCTGCTGCCAATTGTAGATGAGATCAAGAGCTTGGGTGAGCATGGGCTGATAGTAAAGAAATGCTCTGGTGAAGTGATCAAAGGAAGAGTGCATATGGTAATGGCTACTGGTGACATTCCCCAGGTAGATTGTGAATAGCACATAAACAAGAGAAATAGACATTAGTAATCTAATTTGTATAACAAATAGGTCTCCAAATTTGCTCACCATAAAGGACATAGAGCCAAATTTGGTTGTAGAATATGTTCTGTGAAAGGTGAGAGTTCAGCTGTTAATCCTGGTGTTATGTACTACAGAGATAGTGAAGCGAATATTAGACCGGTATCCGATTTTGTCAGTGGCAATGAGGTAAGTTGTATAACAATCTATTACACCCAGTTTCTAAAGATATGATAACTTCTATTAGGAGACACAGATTGTCGCACCTACTATTTTTGCTAGTCTTCCAACCTTCTGTGGATCATCATTTTTTGGCCTTGACGAAATGCACTTGCTTGGTCAGGGAATAGGAAGATTTGTTTTGAAGCTCATTGTTCCCAAGTATAATGTTTCCTTTCGCCCAACAAATGTTGATAAGGCCTATACATTCTTTGTCGATAAAAAAGAGTTGGAAGCAGCTGGTCATCAGATAAAGGAATCACAGAAGCATATACCAACCTCCTTCCAAGGGAGTTGGGATAACCTGATTCAGAAGGTTGATGGTGCAAGGGCAATCGACTTTATTGATTTCTTACTATATGTTGTCCCAACATTAATAGTTCCTCTGTTGGAGGGTGAAATAGTAAAGAAGGTGTTGCTGAGCTTGGTAAGAGGATGTTCTATTGCTTTACAGTGGGAGCTAACACAAAGTCTCATTACTGAGATGGAGGAGTAAGTTAGAAGATAGAATATCAAATAGAAATACCCTAAAATCACTTTGTCTTACAGGTGCTTTAGAGTGTGGCATTCGTTTTTGAGAGAGGAGATTGATGAAGAACGCTTATCTCTTGCTGTTTTTACACCAAATAACCACTACTTGACACATATAGGCCATATAACAAGAAAGAATGGTTGTATGAGATCTTATAGCGCACGAGCAATGGAGCGTAATATTGGTCGTTACTCTAAGCTTATTTAAAGTAGAGTTCTCTCTGGAAAAAATGCGGGAAACGTAGTTGAAAGACTAGCCATTCGAAGTGCCATTAACATCTCAATCAACATACCCAGTGTGCTTGATATTGTAGAGCCAAAAAGGACATCGCTTGACGATTATAAAGAACTCCAATCTTCCTCCAGATATGACCTCGGTCATCAATTATGGAGCCCATTTGCTGATGTTGATTTGTCCACAGATATACCGATTGAAAATGTTCCTTCCCGAACTATCATGAAAGAGCTCAGAAATACTATACCCGTTCTGCATCCTGTACACTGCATAACACATCCTTTGAGATCTCTGCCCGAGCATTATTGTCCACCCATGTATATGGTTCATTGATGTATAAAAGAATTAGAAGAGAATCTCGTCGAGGTAACCACTTTGTTCTATTCCATGCTTTCTACAATTCGTAAGTCAATCTCCATTTTCTATTATCAGTATAACACTAGGTATTCAACATTTATACCTAGATCCTTCCGCTGGTTTGTTGGCTCAGTTGTATTTAACCTTGAGCATAACAATTCTTTGGTAGAGGATGATTCACAGTTTCTCGTCTTGGTAGAGTTGATGAAAGAGCACAGGGCAGCAGAATACGATAATACTCTTCCTGTAGTCCGGATGAATAGGCCTGGTCAGCCGAAAAGATATGCAGTAATCAGTCTCAACGACATCAAGTATCAGGTTGGGCTGATTCAGTCATACAAAGATTCGTTGGAATATAAAATAGTAGCTCTATACTATATCTTCCGAGATAATGTTCAACAAACAGCTGGAGATATCACATATATCTAATAAACTCATTATTTTCTTCTCTATTTAATAATTCCCATAAACTACATTAGTGCCATTAAGAGTGAGATTATTCATATTTGTCCACATTACAAAAAAGGTGACAAAGAGAGAATAGAAAAGGACCACAAAGTTATCAAAATGTAAACAAAGATTTAATTCAGAATAATAAGCGGTATTCCAATAAAGTAACCCATTTGTTGCCAAGTTATATGACTGTGTTTAGTAGGTACTTCTCTGTCAAATAATAGAAGAAAATGGGAAGTACATTAAATCGTACATTTATGCCCAATAACAAAGCCCTTTTATTCAAAAAAAGCACTTCTTTAACTAATATAGCCATAGGCATTATAAACAAGTCATATTACTCTTAAATCTTCACTTTTATATTCTCACCCATTCTATATCAGATTACTAATCAATTCTACCTTTGATATGATTGGCTGATCATAATTGGATAGTAGGAGTATGATGGTGCTTAGGACTGACTACCCAGCTTTGGACCATAGTGTTTGTATGATATAAATAGCTCAAACTCTTTTATTTCTTTTATTCTTTACCTTATTATCATAAGTAATAAACATATATAATTTATCTCTGAAACTTGTTACCTGTTCTCTTGTCTCTTGTGAAGCACTGTCATGACCTAACAGATCCCAGCACCCTTAGTAGTCATATATCCCGTTTAATATATCCCATTGATTTAATCTAGTACCCTGACATATATTAATTCTTTCCTACTTAATGCAGCCCCTTATAATTAGTAATAGACATCCCTTCACTTCGTTTCTTATAAATACTTCTATTG